>NJDC01013058.1:504-28664 GCA_002245475.1 Calephelis virginiensis | reverse complement strand
GCAAGACAGGTTTGTCAGGATCGTGAGGTCTGGCACTCGATACTCTCTGCCTACCCCGTAAGGGACTTGGCGTGAAGATATGTATGTGTATGTATAAAATTAAAAAAAAAAATAGTAGTTAGCACAGAACCCATTTGTCCACCAAAATAAAAATTACCAATCCAACCTTTATGTAATACGCATATCTACTATACTAAGAATCATCTATATTACATCAGCGATAAAATCGAAAACCCGCATCAAAGTCGGTTTATGTTTATGCTAATATTTTTTAACAAAACAAGCAGACGGATTTTCTGATGGTAAGAATTTCACGCCGCCTAAAAACATCAGAAGTGACAATGGTGCGTTGCCAATCTGTGGCCGGGATGTTACACTTCAGTGACAGTAGTAAGACTATGAGAGCTGCCTGGCAGGAGGGTAGAAGGTCTATTCTGCCGAGGAGCCCGAACCAACACGGGGGATATACTTGGATAAATAAAATTAAGTGGCTGTCAAAATTTCAGATAAAATGATTGAAGGCCATTAAACAGTTAATCTTAGCGCAAATACATTACAGTACAACTATTTAAATTATGCGCTTCGGCTTTACACTTTTTACACTTTTTACGCTTTATACTTTTAATTTTAAATTTAAATAAATTAAAATAATTTTATTTTAAAATTTAAATTGGCTGACCTAATCCAAATTTATCCGAAATTATTAATTATGTGTAAAAACAACTCTATATAGATATCTTTAAAATACATTCGGATTTCCGATGCTTAACGAATGTAGCCGAAGCGCATAATTTAAATAGTGCAATAAAGTAATCAATAAATGTTTAACAAGATTATTCTTATTTATAACAGAAAAAAATATTATTTCCATCGAATTACTAAATCACAAGGGTCAGACTTAAAGTCATTGAAATTAAAAAATAAGGCAATTATTTTGTCGTGTATTTTGAAAAGAAATAAAGCAATGGACTTCTTTTTGCGCGACGTTTTTGTGACAGTTGGCTAATTAATTTAATTAACATTCTAATTCTGTAATTATGAGAAAATATTTTTATGCTGTCCAAAGTTAATTAAATACAATCTGAAATCCTATCCTGATATCTTGATAAATTAGTATCCATGTTTCTAACTCCCGACGGGGAGTTTGGGCGCCATCAAGAGAAAATCTGGGCGCAGTCTTTTCGTAATTAGTGAAAATCATGTACATAAGCATTGAGTAAAATCGATATTTTTTGTGGTATTTTATACAATTTTAAGTATCTTCATGTCCCCGAAGGTTCAGGCAGAGATCCAAGACAAGCTGTAGACACTGAGTGAGCTATAACAGTGTGTTAAAGACTCAGGAAATGAAACATGTTTATGATCTAAAACTTATATTTAACTCACAATATCATTACAACTCCACATTTTAGGCTTACCTTAGCACAATTATTTATAGACTGGTTTACATAAATATTAGGTCCTTCCTACTCTACGATCTAACACGTAATGACTAATGGCCACCTCAGTTATGGATCACTATACTTATAGATATCTACTCGTAGCGATAACGGTATTGCCATTATTGTAGATATACAGATAAATAGACAATTAATGTTTTTAACAAATGTGATATCTCACTGAGCAAACAAAAAGCCCGGTTGGCGATGGGGACATAGCTAATTCCAGGCAGCGTTATTTAAAAAAAAAGTAAAAAAAAAAGTATCTTCACGCCCATATCCCCGAAGAAGTAGGCAGAGGTACAACCAAGGCACCCACGACTAGCCGAAGACACTAAGTCCCACAATGTGATAGGTGGCAAGCCTATCGCCAACCGGGCACATTTCCAATCCCGACCAACATTTTTTTTTAAATTAGAAAATTGGAAAAATCCAATTTTCTTTATGTTGGCCGACCCGGGATTCGAACCCAGGACCTCATGCAGTCAAGTCCAACACCCGGACCGCTAGACCACAGAGGCGACTTATACTTAATAGAAAATTAAAAATACACATTTTCTATTCTTTGTTGCTCTACATCACATTAGATTAGTATAATTTTGTTTAGTCAAATAGTAGAAGTACGCATGAAGAAATTAGAATATCGTAAGTTACTTTTGCTCGAGGCCTAACATCCCGGCGTAAGGGGGCAGGTATCTATGGTCAGATCGCATTGTTAGACTGATCTGACCATGTCCACTCTTTTGTGTCCTTGGCCAGACTTAGGTAATCTAACTACGGACACATGGAAAAAAATGTATCCATGATTAGACTGTGATGTTATAATACGAAATTCTTCTTACAACACGAAATCATGTACCTAATATAAACTAAGTCCGTTGCAGCTCTAATCAAACAACCAGTTATCCGATAAATATGCGTTCAAATTGAAATTCTCGATAAAAACTACACATTCAGACACAGATAAGATGTCAATATTATACTAGATTGGCCTGTTCTAGATTTATTGTTGTGCAAGAAGAATTTGGAAATATTAACTTGGAATGACATCTCTCAAAAATAATGCCGTCTTAGAATAAGAAGCAGAGTTATATAATCATTGTTATGTTGCGGTCCGTAGGGTAGGGCAGCCGATAGACTTGCATAATTACAGACCTATTTCTGTTGTTGACGCCTGGTGGAATTCCATTGTACACACTTTTTAAGATTTTTAAGGCTTGTACTTATCCACTATACACTTTTTATGTTATAGTATAGACAACCGCTTTCACCGTTGACAGCATCATTAGGGTTTTATAATTAAAGATAAATAAGACGTCTGTTTTATTTTCATGTTCAGTATTTGGTTGTAAGTTACTGACGGTCCATATATAAAAAACAAACCACTACGAAATTATACCATAGCAAGATTTTCCCCCATAAATAAGGATTCCCATTTCTTACACCTTTGATTGAAAAGTATCATTATATTAAAAAATAAAATTATATGTCAACTTGTGGAAAAGAAATACGAAAAAAATAAAAAAATAATAATGATGTCGAACTTTAGTTTAACATCCTGTGCTCAATACAGTGACGCACTTATGATATTTGTGGTTTTTAGACCACGGGTATCTCTTACCATTAGGAGAACAACGTCCATTTTCGCTGAACTCTCACATGAAAAAATAATAATGTGTGCAAATATGAATAACATCTTATCTGTGATCGCGAAGGCAGATCGGCCGAAAAATGCGATGTGGCTATAGATACCTTACAGAATCTAACCACGGAAACTAAAATTTCATCAGTATGACTAAGGACACAAAAGAACAGACGTGGTCAGGTCAGTCTAACAATGCTATCTGACCATGGATACCTGCCCGCGTAAGGTTGGCAAAATACCTATTAACAAAATGATCCGCCATTTATTGAATTTATTTGTTACAAAAAATGTGATAAATGAAGAACCGTCAGACAGATTTTATGCAAACTTCGCATAAACCATCTAGTAAATAGTCTGAACAAAGCTTATATATTTGGTTTGGATTGGTGAGCCCGTTCTTGAGTTATAAAATTACAACGAAATAATACTAGCTGACCCAGCAAACTTCGTATCGCTTGAAATTAATGCTTCGATAGTAGCGCAGTCTGTCGGAGCCAATGTAAAACATTCCAAAATCAACAACTACTTATTATTAAAAAAATAATTAAAAAACATTTTCCAGGAGACCAAATTGTGAATCTAAACCATCCTTAAATCCCCTTGAATACACATAAAAAGTTTCATCAACATCGATCCAGTCGTCTAGGAGTTCAGTGACTAACACACGAACACAAGAGTTACATATATAAAAATATAGATAGGTTTTGCTCCATGACTTGTAGTTGATTGTTGATTATTTTTTTGAAACCTGTGATTTACGGTTTTAATTTTAGAAAACTATTAAGCTTTTATTCTGGCAGTCCGCTCGGACTTAATTAATGTCCCGGTCATTGTGAAAATCTGGAATAAAAATATAAAATTCAAATTGTCATTTTAAAAAATTTATTTGAGTCAAAGTGCACTTAACATGCACGTATTATGTAGTCCGTAGATTAAAAACAGTAATAAAACGTTCGGGCAACTTGCCAATTACATGCGTCCTGCTTTCATATACAGTGTTTACACAGAGTGTTGCAGTGTTAGATCCATTATTGTTATTATTTTCCAATAATTAAATTGTTATTTTAATAATAATTAATCTACATCAAAAAGTTTAATTTGATTACTTTATACGGAATGAATAATAAGTAGCAGTATATTATTCATTCCGTATAAAGTACTAATATTAAGCGCCGTCTGCACAGTAATGTAATATAAAGTAGTTTAAATCGGCCCTGTTTATGAATTAAATACCTGTTGGAGCCGACTCCTACCATGAATAATGTTTACGTACCTAGTAGGTTTGATTCCTTCCTTCGCGCAGTGGAAGTCTTATTCAAGGAAGTAAGGTGTAGGATATGGTTCGATATACATATATAATAATGGAAGGTTACATCCCTACGGAAAACGCTGTCCGTAGATGGTTAAAAAGCCTGTCGTACTCCAATAGTACACCAAGCACTACACGTTGAGTCCCGAATTCACAATTGATTAATAAAGTTGTATCCCGTTTAACTCCGGTTACAAAACCACTTCACCACGACGAGTCCATAAGGTTAACAATGCCACCGAATTTATGTATAATTGTCCGAATCACGGTAAAGTATGCCTGAAGCAAGTTAATTATAAAATAATTATATTCCGTACAAACTAAATCACACCGATGTTATTAGCGATTAAATTAGATTAAATTTACAAGTCAGCCATTTGACACTCAGCTAGTAACTGCAAGTATAGACGAGAGAATAGAGTATAGACCAAAGAGGCTATTCACAGATTAGACATTTGATATTGGGCTTCAGCATTTGCCAGTGCCAAAGTGCAAAATATACCGAACAATACCATAGGTATCGGTATAGGTATCGGTATAGGTATAGGTATATGATGCTTCAAGGCCGTTAAGACGCGACAGTGCTACGCCCCTTCAGTGTTATATCTATCTCATTTTGTGATATCAGTTATCGTATTTTTTTAAAAACAAATAAAAATCGTTTAATGAACAGTAAGTATTCAATAAAAATGCGTGTAGTGTTTTCGATTAACTAATTTCATAAAACACCATCCTTAAACGTTCAAGCAAAGTTTAAACAGCATAATATAGTCTATATATATTTTCCCTTCTTTAATAAATATTTGGCCATATTAAACAAAACAAAACATTCACAAATCTCACGCTTACCTTGTCACTACAAAATGTAAAAAAAAACCGGCCAAGTGCGAGTCGGACTCGCGCACGAAGGGTTTCCATACTATCATCTATAATAGAAAATCACGATCGATTAAAAATTGCTTAAAAATTACGTTTATTGTATGAGAGCCCCCTTCAATATTTACTTCATTGTTATTTTATTATTTATTTTAGAAGGGAAAATACAAGTAAATATTTTGTAAAAATTTGGCGCGTCTACCTGTCATCGTTTTTGGATAGGATTTTAAACTTAAATGGTCGCGAATTAGTAACATTTTTAATTATTTATACGGGATAATAAGAGATCGTGAGTATCCCGTATAAATAATTAAAAATGTTATCGTTTTTGATATTTAGCGAAAAATACGAAAAAAACCGTTTATTGTATACCCTTATTTTTTTTAATTTTTAGTATTTTTTGTTATAGCGGCAACGGAAATACATCATTTGAGATAATTTCAGCTTTCTAGCTATCGCGGTTTATGAGATACAGCCTGGAGACAGACAGACAGACAGCGGAGACTTACTAATAGGGTCCGTTTTTACCCTTTAGGTACGGAACCCTGAAAATGCTTCTACACCGAGTGCATATGGAATCCGATACGCATAGGTAGGTTTGACCGCCTCGTTGGTAGAGTGGCTAGCGTACTCGCCTAATTACATCGACTTACCGCGAGGCTCGGGTTCGATTCCCGACGGGGGCAGGCATTTGTGTGATGAACATTTAGATGTCTGCATTTCCGGGTCTGGGTGTTTATTAAATTTATTCTGGTATCTATTTAAGTATTTCTATGTGTTAGTATCGTTGACTAACACCCATAACACAAGCATGTAATTTGCTTACTTTTGGGTTAGACTCAATTAGTGTAAGTTGTCCAGGGATATTTATTTATTTATTTATAGGTATAAAATCATTTTTATCCGTTTGTTTGAAGATAATACACTACATAATGCATTACCGTGTCATCTGTCTTATATTATTAACGTAGGCCACAGTACTCCAAAGTTTAATATAACATACCAGTCTTCATTGCAGGCTACATTATACATTACAGGCAGGCAGGGTAGGCAGAAGCACAACGCAGAGGCAAAATAGATTAGGCAGAAAAATAACTAAATAAAATAAAATTTATAAGCGTTTCTGATCCTAGGGGTAAGTCCCTCAATGTCATAGGTGGCAAGCCTGTCACCAACTGGGTACACACGCAATCCTGGGCAACCTTGTATTTTATAAGAAAATTGAAAAAAAAGATAAGACTCCGGGAATGCCGACAGAAGTGAAAACTTGAATATTAACGTTGTGCATTTTTGATATTTTGGAATGGTTAGGGAATAATTTTGCACGAATTGCTTTAATTATCAATATGACAGTTCTATCATTTATGTGGTATAATACAATAGTCTTGTGCTTAATCGGACATTTTTGTATTCGCACTGTAATCGTACAATCCGTAAAATGTACTAGTACGCCTTATTATATTATATGCTAAACCATGAAACTTCAGTACGCTACCTACTAGTACGGCCACTTCATAATTTACCTTGGCCAGTTAAAAGAGTATTATTACTTTTGAGATAAAATATGATGAAATATTTAATTTTTCAAACTTATAGCTACATAATTTAATTCAATATACTCGTAATATATATGTGTAGGTATATCGATTTTCCTTCTACTGTTATTTCCTTTGTTAAATTTACAACTTTCTAAAACAGCTAAACTTCTTAACAATGTTGTACTGTAATTTCTATTAACTGAGTAACTATAACACGAGTATAAATACGCCTACAAGTCGCAAACAAATTGAAAGATGTTTTACTAAACTGATATCTATTTTATCTAACACAAACTGCAAAGCATTTAAAGCAAGAGACAGTTTTTACTTTACAGTACAGTACATGAGTCGCCTGTGTGGTCTAGCGGTCCAGGTGTTGGACTTGACTGCATGAGGTCCCGGGTTCGAATCCCGGGTCGGCCATCAAAAATAAAATTGAATTTTTTGGAAAGGTACTAAATAATTGTACTGTAAAGCATCTTCACGTCCATATCCCCGAAGTGGTAGGCAGAGGCACAACCAGGGCACCCACGACTAGCCGAAGACACTAAGTCCCACAATGTGATAGGTGGCAAGCCTGTCGCCAAACGGGCACATTTCCAATCCCTACCAACTTTTTTTTATTAGAATATTGAAAATATACAATATCTATTTTTTTGTTGCACGACCTGGGAATCGAACCCTGGACCTCAAGAAGTCAAGTCCGACGCCTGACCGCTAGACCACAGAGGCGATTATTTAATATTGCATAACAACGCGAGAGGCCGAATCGCAGTAGTTTTTGCGATTGTTTAACACTCACTTGTACTGGTGTTATCCATTGCGAATCCTATACTGTTCAAAAATATTTATGCAATACAAAAACAGCAATGAACTTACGTTTTATTTTAGATCTCGCGCACCTGAGACCTGCGCCGCCGTCATGTTCGCGCATGCGCAGTGCGCTGTTTTACGTTCTGACGATCTGACGCGAAATTAGAAGTTTTTACCCATTCCAAAAAAAGTGCGCAACACCGCTAAAGAAGTTTTCACTTTAAAAACGCTATTACCTCGACCATTCCTCACTGTGGCACAGCTGTAAATGATAGTATACCGAAAACATATCGAACCCACAACGAGTAGGTATAAAAGCATTTTCGCCGGTGGGTATGAACATAGAATAATGTATATTACTTTACGTATCTTCTGTTTTAACAATAAACGTAACCCAAAGTAGTCCAAAGTTCAAGTTAGCATTATAGTCTATATTACACTAAATTTTTTAGGAAAATTAAAAAGTAGTTGTACGCGTGTATCAAAGAAAAGGTAGGCAGAGGCACAAGTGGTAATATCAAATTAAACTATAGATAAAGCTAAACTACATTAAGGTATGATAATTAATACTTTCGTTTTGATTATTTTTAATTTCTAAATTGTTTTAATTATCTGCTGTTAAATATAAAATATCAAATATCAAATCAAATATTTCTTATTTTCCTACCTTTAGGGGTGTTTTGTTATAATTTAAACATGAGACTGATAGGTTGGTTTACAACTCAGCATTAAAATCATATTTTACTATCGCCTATCTTCTTACCCAATTATTTTGAACCCCCGACCCAAAACGAGGTTCTGTTATAAGTTATAAGTAATATATTACAACATAACTTTGACGTATATATATATATATATATATAAATCAATGCCACTTTTCGTTGTAATTTTATAACTCAAGAACGGGCTCACCTATCCAAACCAAATATATAAACTTTGTTCAGACTATTTAGTAGATAGTTTATGTGAAGTTTGCATAAAATCGGTCGAGCGGTTCTTCATTTATAACATTTTTTGTAAATAATAAATTCAATAAATGGCAGTTCATTTTGTTAATGTGTATTTTTCAGTCAAATTGAAACTTTTTTCAGATGGGGATTGTGCTGTCATATTGAAACTTTTTACGGTTGTTTTTTTCTATTGTTGTGTTATGTCATACCTACGTAGCGAAGCATGTACCGGGCCACTAGTTTAGTATGAAATATATTTTATTCTATTATCAGCTCGGTGCAGGTGGATGTAGGTTCAGATCTCCTACTAAATTATAACTTCGAAATCATGATCTGTCTTTCTAAAACAGAACCATCAAAATTAGTTGACTATTATCTGAGTAACAGCATAACAAACATACAAAAAAAAGTAGTCGAATTGAGGGCATACTTCTTTTTAGAGCCGGTTAAAAGACATATCGATCTCTAGTCAACGCTCCGCGGCTTCGTGACTTTAAATATTCAATAACCTTAAGTTATGTTATTACTACAAGCATTCCTTCGTGTGAGGATACCATTTATTTGATTCTTTTGTTAGTTTAAAATGCTTTGAATAATTAAAGCGTGGTCCCGTTCCACAATTCATGTCCTTTTGTGACTTGAGTAGAATTCCGGCAACGTGTTTAAGTTACAACTATAGCCATCCTACGGGAACCCGTGGTAAATAAAAAGTTACTTATACTCTAGCTACCTAACAATCTTTATACACATAATGTAACAAATATATCAGCTCTGTGGTCAAGCGGTCCTTAGGTAGGTAGCGGTAGGTATTGGACTTGACTTCATAAGGTCACGAGTTCGATTCCCAGGTCGGGCAACAAAAAGAAAATGTGGTTTTTCCAGTTTTATAATAAAAATGTTGTTCGGTATTGGATATATGCCCGCTTGGCGATAGGCTATCGTGCGACTTGGTGTCTTTGACTAGTCGTGGGTGTCCTGGTTGTGCCTCTGACATCTTGGGGTAAATGGGCGTAAAAACATACATAAGAAACAAACAGAAACACTTTGGTTTTTATGATCGTTTAATATTGAGCACCTCTGTAATCAAGAGGTTAACATATATGCCTAATTCCAAGGCTTAGGTTTGATTATCATGGGAGGCAGGCATTTGTGTGATGAACGTTTGCATGCCTTAACTTCTGGGTCGATGTTCATCTGGTGGAACGGTAGTGCTCCCGGCAAGATGAGCCAAGCGAAGCAGAAGTAGCGCCCTTCCGAAGTATACCTTTTTTCGAAGTGTTTCGTCGTTTTTTTGAAAGCTTATAAAGTTGGTTTCCGATGAACCACATATTTCGTATCCTCAAAAAAATATATCAATAATAAACTAATTAAACACAAAGTCTAATTTGAATAGCTCTATTATTTTAGATTTTGGTGATATCTAAATTAATTTCGTCACTGACATACTTATAAAAATATTTGGCTACTTCCTGAAGTGCTAGGAAGCTAAAATTTGATATGTAATCTAAGTTTAGTATACAAGTAACAACAAAAATAAATTATAAACTTATAACCACATATTATAACATTTTTACTAATATATAGAATTTGTGAAGTATTGGGTCGGTAGAGGTAGGCTGTGTAGATTAAAAAGCTTGGCTTTATATGAGATCTGAAATCTTTTTCACGGGGCAAACCTTATAATATGGTCGTCTTGGCAACATTTTACATGAATTTTTTTTGTAGTTAATTTTATTCTTGCATCTATTTAAGAATTTTATGTATTTGTATAGTTGAATAACACCCAAAATACAAGTTCATAATTTGCTTACTTTGGAATTAGATTGAATTTGTCTAACTTCTCCACGGATATTTATTAATTTTAAATATAACTAGCTGCTTTCAGTTTGTATGGGAAAAATTAAAATGTTATTTTTCCTAGTTGCGTATGCGTTTTATAAACAAAATGGCGGAAGATAAAACTCAAATTCAAATTATCGAATATACAAATTGATATTGGAATAAAAGCACATAATATATGACATCAACAATTAAAAAATCGACATTTTAAAAGTGGCGTTTGGCTTTCGTGTGTATTTTTTAAGTAACAAATTGTTAAGCTGAAAGACCTATAAACTGTCGCATATATCTTATACCTATAAATGAGCAATTCTTGTATATATATAATTGGATCTCGGAATCGGCTCCAACGATTTTCATGAAATTTAGTGTATAGGGGGTTTTAGAGGTGATAAATCGGTCTAGCTAGAAATCATTTAAAAGAAAATACCGAGCATAGCTCGGCCATCCAGATATTGTAGACAATAAGTATGCGTCTTAGAATATAGCATGTGACGCCATACGTAGTGATAATTGTCACGTAAAATGAAAGCAATAGTGCTGGTGGAAATACTCCTCTTGATACAAAATAACGCCTACTTTAAGTAAGCAATGGTGGTTATTCTGCTGTTCACTAACTAAAGTTTAGATGCATGCTGTCTTTTTCAAATGAAAGAAGAACAAACGAGATGGAAAACTTTAGACATTTCAGATTAGTCCGGACATGTTTAATCGTGATGTTTTTAATCAACTTTTTCTAGATTAGTTTAATTAGTGCTAGATTAAACGTTTGCAGGAATGACGTTACGGACTAATTTAAAAGCAACAACAATTGTGCGCAACAAAATTACTACTACTGTCTAAAATTTTATGTAAACCAACCAAACCAGTAAAATGCCACACGTAGAAGACGTGACAATAGGTTATTGGTTGAGCATACAATTTTAGACAACGTCTTTACTAGACGTTGTCTAAAATTGTATGCTAACACAGTAAATTGTAACACAGTTCAAAAAGTGTTTAATTTTTTAGTATTAACACGGAAATACTGCAAATTTTAAGGTAGTGGGGCTTTTGGCTTGAGAACGTTCTCCTGATAATAAGTAACACAATAAAAAAAGGGTTGCACTTCGGGAGTGCCAGCAGAAGTGAAAACTTGAATATTAACGTTGTGCTTTTTTAATATTTTGAAATAGTTAGAGAATGATTTTGCACAAATTGCTTTAAATATCAGTATGAAAGTACTACCATTTAAGTGGTAGAATACAATATTATACAATATATTGCGCTATCGTACACAAACATGACAACACGAAAATTCGCGCAAGCGCCCTGCGCCGTCTTATTCGTACAAACGCCCTGCGCCGTCTTACGAATTTTTGTCTAACAAAATTTCAGTTCACGTGTTCTAACGCGAGTTTAGAAGTTTTTGCCCATTCCAAAAAAAGTGCGCAACGGCGCTAATGAAGTTTTAACTTCAAAAAATAACAAAATTAGTCTATCCATTCAAGCGTTATACCATGACCATTCGAAGTGGGGATTCATTTTTTGATATAAAGATGTACATGTAACACTTTTTAGTTGGTCTTTTAGTAAAGATAATATTGATGTAGGTTACATTTTGTCCTGATACCCAGACGGGATCCTGCTGGAGAACCACTGGAGAGCCGCAGGCAACATTTAGTATTCTAATACATTCAAATTTTCGAGCTTTCGTTGATTTATTTGTGAAGATTCTAAAATATTGAACGAAGCCATTTTGCTGAAGAGCGTTTCTAAATACATTATGTGAAACAGCAAACATGTAGACGCTTCGCGGGTTAGGAAGTGATTTTCTTTACAATATATTACCTTGCTAAGACTGAAATTCTATTAATTGTTCTCGTTAAAATTTGAAAATGCTTATGTAGGTATTTTCTATTTTTTAAAAAAGAAAAAAATAAATTTACCAACAAAAAATTTAAAACGTTACTTATCTAGTTTTTTTCAGTATATCACCTCAGTCCTGCCTTATACAGCTTAGCCAAACATTACCTTAATTATATTAAATAAACCTTCTCAAACATTAAAATCAAAACTGACCATATACACACACACATATACATACACACACACACATATATATATCTGTGCCTCCTGTGAAAGTTGATACAAATCGAGTTGTACCCTTTTTAGATTTTTATGCAGAAAGATTAGAAAAAAATTACGATTTTCACTCACGTTCTTCTATCTGCTCTAATTTCGGAGATAATTTTGTGAAAAGTGATATAACTAGCATTATTTTAGTTGCTAGCATCCAAAAAAAACGTGCAAATTGCTATATGTCGAGTTATAACCCCATTATGTAATTGGTTCAAAACAATATTTCATGCTTTGTGGTACAAAAAGAATTAAATTAATTTTCACATATTATTTTTCAGTATTTTTTGCGAATATTGATATAACTTGAGTTATATCAGTTTAAACCAACTTTTATTACAGCAGACAAGGGTACAAGTCAACATGATTTTTTTTGTGATTATCACAAAAAATTAGGTGTAAATGAATACAAGTTAAAATTGTATTTAAAATTCATACATTTTTGAAGAAATATTTTAGTAATAACAAATGCTAAGTGATACAAGTTAGAACATAAAGGACATACAATTTCACCATACAAGACTTAAAAATGAACAAAGCTTTCTGTTAAATGTGACCAAAGTGTGAAGGCAACAGAGGAGAAAATGAGGTAGCTACATGTTTGCATGATTTTGTTATTGCCTTATAATATATGTCATATATATCAATTGTCGAATTTAAATTCGAATTCCAAGAAGCTGATAATATACTCTGATAGTTGCCCCGGACAACACAAAAATTGCATTGTCACAACTATGTTGATATTGTTGCTAAACAAATTCTGACTCGAAGATAAATACAGTCAATAAAAATTTCCTGTGGGTTGAAGTTCGAACTGTTTTGTACATCAAAGAAAATGTTGCCTGTTTTATGTAAAAAAAAGAATTAAAGTATACCAATTACCTTAAAATGCATTATTTTGAATGTGGAAATTATTACGATATGATAACAATAAACATGGTGCCTAAAGCCTACTTCTCCAAGATTACACTTTCTACAGAAAAGAAAAAGGATTTATTAAATTTGATGAGCTTTATTCATGAGATTGCGCACGAGTTTTATAGAAGTCTGAGCTGCAAAAATGATGCCAAAGACACTTCTCCAGACCTTGATATTAATTCTGATGACGAGTACTAGCATATAAATCTGATAAAAGACAGCTATTTCTATAAGTTAGCTGTAAACGTATGTTAACTAGCATATTGACTTATCTTTTATAGTTTATTCTTATTTAGTTCCCTACCTACGCACTTAAGTCATTTTTTGATCTCTTTACAACCTTATTTTATAGGACGAACCCATAATACTAGAGTCGTATAGGCTAAAAAAAGCTGTGATCATATAGGGTGCCCAGGAAAGAATGGATAACCTATGAAAGGCTAATAGTAGAACTGAGGACAAGCCCCAAAAAAAATATAGCCCTGTAGCCCTTACACTTAATACTTACTTATTCATTACAATAACAACATATTACATCGTTTTAGAAACGTCATTAAACCAGAAATATTTTGAAATGATGGGCCACTGTTGCTTTCATATTTTTTTTTATACCAAAGCTATTCAAAGTTTCATATCAAAAAGATTTCTTCAGAAAATTTACACAAAACAATAGTTTAACATTAACAATTAATACTCCAGTTAGCTATTTTATTTGATAGTTATTCACTGAAGCGGTTAATATTAAATACTTAAGCACAAAAATAATTATGATATTAACCGATTTGACCTCGTTACGAGTAAAATATGAAATCAGACAAAAAAATATATGTTTTTTTAAAGCGCTATATTTCTAGCAGTCTAAGGGTTATAATTTTTTAATTTTTTGTTTGGGGTTGTCTTTAGTTTTACTATTAGCCTTTCACAGGTTATCCATTCTTTCCTGGGCACCTAGGCTGCTGACAAGAGTCTCGAAACCGGTGTGTTTGCATGAAAAGAGTAATGAATGTGATGGAAGCCAGGTTTGTCAGGATCGTGAGGTTTGGCACTCGATACTCTCTGCCTACCCCGTAAGGGATTTAAATATATCCTGTACCTATCTATGTGTGTGTAGCAAACAAGCGGACTCTTTTTTCGATAAAAACAAATCCGCATTGCTTAGGTTTAAAAAATATGTTTACAGTACGATGCCAACTCAAAGCCACACAGATCTTAACCTTGTATAAATATGTTTATCGGCTATCTTTTGAACCGGAACATCAAAATATGAGTACTGGCTTGTGGAGGCACAAATAGATAAGATGGAAGGTAGGCAGCAATCTATGTTACTAGATTGAACAAATATACCATTAATAGTAAAATATACACATTGCTTATAGACATACGTGCTGTAAACGGCGCATTGCTAGCCTTATACTTGGATTTTACGTAACAATAATTTAAAAAAGAAAATGGCGAGCACTGACGCCTTCGAGTTAGAAGTAGGTAAGCTCCCCGTGTTGTTCCGGGCTTCTTTGCAGAATAGACCATCTGCCTTCCTGCCAAGCAGCTCATAAAAGGCGAGCAATGGCTTTCCCATCACTAACACCGTGACAACTGACTAGGTGGTAAAGTTTCGCAGTGACTCGACCGGTTTGGAACCACCGCTTTATCTATTCCTGCCGCCATAACGTCAATGCTTGCCGGGGACGTATTCTGGTTCGGAGGATAAGGTAGCTGTTAAACTTACTTTTGCTCAAGGTCTAACATCCCGGCTTCAGGTTGGCAACGCACCGTTATCACCTTTGGTGTCTCTCGGCAGCGTGAATTTCTTACCATCAGGAAATCCATCTGCTTGTTTGCCTTCCAATATCATAAAAAAAGCTTGTTGTATAAACTCGAGGTTGTCCTTTTCCTATATGTATAGTGTACTCGTATATATATATGTAAATTCTCAACGGCTCTATTTATTTAATTCAAAGCAAACTTAGTGTTTGCATAACGGTGTTTGTATAGTGTATATTGTTTTATTACACAAATATGTTTGTTTATATAATTTCCAAAATTCCTTTTAACAATATCTCCAAAGTGGTTTTCACTGTATGTTCGAGTAATGTGTATTTATGGCGAAAACAACCTGCAAAGTCTTCTGCGAGTACTTCCTAAATTATGGAGGTATTTGGAATATACAATGTAATGAAGATACTCTGTGTGCGGATATTTCTATGTGTCATAAAATCCGTCTGAGCTGGATATATAAAGTTTATATGTAAAGTGTTTATTGTTTGTTAATTGAAGATCTGGAAAATTGGGCTCTTGATGCCAACATAAATTAAAATTTTATAATTTTATTTATTATTTATTTAATAATATTTCCAGGTCTGGTGTTTATTAAATTTATTCTGGTATCTATTTAATTATTTCTATGTACTTGTGGTTACCCATTGGTCGAGATTCGAACATAATAAATTTTAATATCTTGTTGATAAGAACGCCATCTTCATTTCTCAAGACAACTACTTTGTTTTCAAACTTTTTAGTGCGCCATCTGTGATCTTTCATCGCTATTATCAATATATTTGTTTGTGTGTGTCAATTGCATGGTAGTGTGGATATGTTTTTATTTATTGATTTAATGTGCTTTATAAGCACTATTATTAAAAAATATTAGCGTTCTGCACTTCTCCTACACATAAACTATAAGTGTGCTAAATTTTATGGTCCTGCGTCGGCGCAATTTTAATTAAAAAGGGGTCCAAAGTTTTGGCATCACGTATTAATATATAGATTAGTATGTATGTACATGTATACAGTATGGACATTTGGCACACATAAACAAATATGTTGACGATAACGATAAAATATCACATTGGCGCACTAAAAAGTTCGGAAACAAAGTAGTTGGTCTTGAGAAATGAAGATGGCGTTCTTATCAACAAGATATTAAAATTTATTATGGTGGAACTTGGACCAACGGGCGACCACTAGCACATAGAAATATTTGAATAGATATAGGAATAATTTTAATAAACACGCATACCTGGAAATACAGAGACCTGAATATTCAAATATATAATATTTAATAAAAGTCAAAATGAAATATAAGCCCCACCACACAAATTGAAAAGATTAATTATCTGCAGCTCAAATGCTCAAAATTAGAGCATCTAAGGTGGAAATTTCGTACTAATAAAACAGGTCAGCGTTTTCTAAAGTTTTAAATTAAAGGAATCCAATATTTTTAGTGTATATTAGTGTGTATATGTAGGTTTTTTTAGTGTATAACAAGTATGTTAAAAAGGAAACAAGTTTTTTTTTGTTTAACTTTTGTTGTGTAAAATATAATTATTAAAAAAGTACCAACTTTACACTTATTTACAAAAGTAGGTAAATACTTTTTTCTAACATTCTAATAAAAAAAATATTCCTCGGGATTGGATATGTGCCCGGTTAACAATAGGCTTGCCGAATTTCTCATTATGGGACTTAGTGTCTTCGGCTAGTAGTGGGTGCCCTGGTTGTGCCTCTGCCTATGTCTTCGGGGATAAGGGCGTGAAGATACTTTTTTTTTAATCATTTTGGGAAACCCGCTTCGATAATTTTAAGGGATCTATATTAAGAATCGCTGAATAAGTAATAAGTGCCAACTTGCTAAAATCTAATTAATTTTAAAATTCGTATATGTATTTTAGGTTATAGGTGTTGTAGATAGAAAAAACAAAATTCTTTTTTCACAAAATTGTATCAAAGAATAAATGAAAGTCAGTTTATTAACGAAGCACCGTCAACGCTGATTAGCATTAAAAACCTCCCCTACCCTGTCTACTACTTACAAGTGGACAATTAGAATGTGAAAGAAGGGAGCTCATTAAATGAAATTATAAACATGAATATTCAGGATTCCCTCCTAATACAATTATAAGAGTTTCAAATAAATGGAAACGTCACAAGTACGCCGTAGACCGCTAATTGGTTTTATTATCCCGTACTATTTTACCGCGAAAATATTAGATTTAAATAGCAAAAGTCAGTATTTTCACGTCCATACAACAAGAGCAGCCTCGATTAGCTAGGTATTTTGGTCCTACAATATTATAGGTGTGAAACCTATCGCCAACCTCACCAAATCTCGGGTAAAGTGGTTTCTATTACAAAATTTAATTACCTCATTTTTGCATTGGCCCGGGTCGGCCAGAATATCTATAACACCGGACCCCAGAAGCGATCCAATAGCATTCATACTTTTTTTTTTACAAACTATAGAGCTTTGTTTGATAATATTTAGTAACAAATTCTTTTTAATTTTATTAAATACAAACATTTTTGAAGTTCGAAAACATACTTGCATTATAAAGTATAACTCACAAACAACTTGTCATATCATGATTAAATTTATAAATGTGTTCTTTATTAACCAAGTAAGAAACATAAACACGCAATTTTAGTAAATTTACCAAACATCTGGTATTTTATTTCAAGTCAGGTCCCTTAAGGGGTAGGCAGAGAGTATCGAGTGCCAAACCTCACGATCCTGGCCGACCTGCCTGGATTCCTCCGCATTCTTACAAACACGCTGGTTTCGGAGAATCTTGACCATTGAAACAGCTTAACCAGCCATCAATTCCCACTTCTTTTTCACATCCGTGGTATACTTTCCATCCCTTAAATCACAACCAAGATATACAAATTCATTCACATGTTCTAGCACTACATCATCCACTGAAACTCTTACGTCCGTTCTGGCTTCGTCTCTTTCAAACGCCATAACTTTGGGTTTCGTCGCATTCGACGTAATAATAAGCGTTTTTTTAATATAACAAACAGACTCCAATTTTATGTATTTATATAGATATTTATTATTCAAATGGAATTAATGTTTTATGTCTCCCAACAAAAATTAATTTAAATTTGAATTCGCCGCAATTTTGTCGAATATTTAATAGACAGACTGTTGGTGAATCGTTAACAAACTGTTATTTGATATGCGGAACTCGTAAATTTTCAACCAAATTGTTTTATATTACAGTGCAGAGTTCTGAAATTGTGGAGATAATGTGTTGCCAGATTTTAGTAAATTGACATTGATAAGTGGATGGATTTATTAAAGTCCGTGTATTAGACATACATTCTGTAGAAAAGAGATAATCCCTACATTACTGCCACAGTATAAATATGAAACAGAATGTAAACTAAGCCCAGGTACTTACTCACAATCCATTGAATCAAGGGTTGTCATGTTATATTTTTATCAATTGAAGTTTAGTAACTACGTTGCTTAAAAATAATATATAAATGTGGTGTCGTGGGACACCAGGTAGGAACGAAGTTCCTTCGGCTAATGTAGAATCGACACAATTCATGAGTATATACTATGCATTGGCGGGATGGAGTGAGGGAGAAAAAGAAAGTTATTATACTCTACTCGCTTGTGTATACGACTGTCACGCCTGCGCACGTCTCATTTAACGGTTTTATTCCACTGACTTTTGCTTACGGTTTTTACTATAACATTTTTATCAGTTTGGTCGTGCAGCAACTGTCGCGCCTGCGCACTTCTTAATTAACGGTTTTATTCCACGGACTTTTTCTTACGGTTTTTACATTTTTTTCAGTTAAGTCACCCAGCAAAATCTGTATCTCCTCCAAGCCTGCCGTAAGGAACTACATTCCAATAATGAAGCGCAGTAAAACTACATTAATGAAGCGCAATAAAACTACACAAACCGACTCCAACTCATTCATTTCGTACCACGTCGCGTTTTAATAATTCGTTTTTCGAAAGATAGCAAAATTTTCCGAAATGGAATGAAAATGTAAATTTTATTTCCCATATTTTTAACAAAGAAACATCAAAATCGGTTGGCTATTGACAGAGTAATCACGTAACAAACATACAGAAAAATAAAAAAATATATAGCCGATTTGAGAATCTCCTCCTCTTATTGGGAAGTGTAATAAGTAGGTAATCCACGGTGTTAGATAATCCTAGCAAAAGACGAATACTTGGCATTTTAAAAAAATATTGCAGGAACAAGTGACAACGTGAACTCTCGTTACACTGCGAAAAAGCATGCGTTTTTAAACGTTTGTAGACAATTTTCCTACTGTTTATATTTTAATACCGTCTCGTCAGTAGCGTCCAATTATAACTACAGGAACTTTATTTTTTTAATCCCCGAAGAAAAAAGAAGGGTGTTACGAGTTACGAGTTTCTGTGTGTTTGTGTGTCTATCTGGGGTATCATAACTTTGAAACGGAATGACCTATTTCGATGTGGATTTTTTATTCGAAACTCTACTAGTACAATATAATTGAAAATTAAATACTTTATAACAAACAAAAATTTGTCATAATTATGCTGCCACACAATTTAATTTTATTGAAAATATTATAAACGATTATGAAAACCTCTCGGAGGTTAACGTACACACTTTACTCCACCGATCAACTGATTAGGGTTCAATTCCTGACGAATATCGCTTGCCATATTAATGTTATGTCACTAGTATTTTTTAATGTTTAGACATAAACTGTTACTTTATAAATATTAATCAAAAACTATATTTTACTCTCTATGCCGTTATGATTGTTTTTTCTCTATGCATTTTCTGTGATCTAGCGGTCCGAAGTTGGTCATGATTTCATGATTTTGATCCCCGGATCGGGCAACAGAAACAAAATGCGGTTTGCAACTATCTAATACAATATAACTTTTTCCGATTTAATATGTGACCGACTGACGATAGACTAGACCTATCATATGATTGTACTTCTGCATACCTCTTCAAAGATATGGGTGTGAAAATACTTTTATATGTAATGCAGTGCATATGATAATATATTTATGTAACGTATATGATAATTATTTATGTAATGTATATGATAATATATGTATAATCACATATGTTTTAATATAATTTGAAGATACAAACTACGATTATTCATTCCCACCATTCGAATTGTGACGTCAAATTGTTAGTTGCGTCGAAATAATTTAAGTTTGACAGAGACACGTAATCTAGGTCATAGACGGCTAATAAATAACTCAGTCCAATTCCAAATAGTTACGTAAAGTGTATATAGGTCATATTCGTTTTATTGAAAAGCTTGTCATGTGATGACTTTCCTCTAAACAGTTTTGTTGACTACGTTAGCTTCTAAAGAGTTTTAAGGCAAAGAAAGTGGTGAAGTGTGAGTTGTCAACATGATGGATGCTAAGCCGATCGCGGCAACGACTTGCCCACTTTGCTATCTTTTTTGCGTTTGATTGTATTGCGTACTGTTATGGGCCTCTCCCTGATTTCCCAATTTTTTTGGAGTGAAAGTTCTTTAGAGGCGTTGCGCACTTTTTTTGGAATGGGTAAACACTTCTAAACTCGCATCAGATCGTCAGAACATAAGACGAAGCACTGTTTTTATTAAAACCCTCCTCCCGTTTTCCCCGTGTTGGTCCGGGCTCCTTTGTAGAATAGACCATCTGCTTTCCTTGTCAGGCAGCTCGTAAAAGGCGAGCACAGGCTTACCATCACTAGCACCGTGGCATCCTACTAGGTAGTAAAGTTTGGCAGCGACTCACCCGGATTGGTATCACCGTCTTACCTATTCCTACCGCCATAACGTCATGACGTGTTCCGGTTTCGGAGGGTAAGGTAGCCGGTAAACTTACTTTTGCTCGAGGCCTAACATCTTGACCTCAGGTTGGCAACGCACCGTTACCACCTTTGGTGTCTCTAGGCGGTATGAATTTCTTACTATCAGGAAATCCGTCTGCTTTTTTGCCTTCCTATAACATAAAAAAGCACTAAATATTTATTAGAATTCATACATAATTTGATAAATCCCAAAAAATATTTTAGAGCCTAAGAGGCAGACTCTATGTGCGGAATATCCAGCAGAACTGACTAGCTCCTCGGGAGCTGGGATATATAAAGCCAGACTGCTGATGAGGCAGTCTGGAAGTCAGCGTTAATTCTGACAATCCTGGGGTATAACAGTGCACTACTATGGCAAATACTAACACTGTGGCAACAGGTAAGGCGATAGTACCAATCAGTCCAAGCTGCTGCACAGTATTTCACTTGATAAATAAGTAGTACATTAAGATACTGGTCTTTGCAAATTGATCTTCCCCGTATTAGTCCGGGCTCCTTTGCAGAGCCATCCAATCTGCCTCCAATCCAATCAATCAACCAACCGTCCGTACCGTCATTAAAACCGTGACATCTGAATAGATGGGAGAGTTTCGCAGCAACTAGCCCGGATTGTTACCATGACTTACCGCCATAACGTCAGCGCTTACCGTGGACGTGTTCCGGTCAAGAGGATAAGATAGCCAGTAAACTTACTTTTGCTCGTGGCCAACAAGGCCGGGACCTCAGGTTGGCAATGCAGCATTACCATCTCAGGTGTCTTTAGGCGGCGTGAATTTTTTACCATCAGGAAATCCGTCTGCTTGTTTGCCTTATAGTATAATTTTTTTTTTTTAATTGGGATACCAGACGGTTGTAAAACTTGTAAACACGCCTTCCAACAAAGGTAAATTTGGAGAAAACTTTGTTTCCGTCTTCTCATTACTATTAAATTTAGATTACACCTACGGAGACAAACGTAAACCATTTTTTACACCCAATGTTTATAACCGTCTAGAACGTTCTTAACTGACATAATATATTGGAATAAGACGTCAGAAATAGAAGTATACCGAGCTAAAAAGATGTGACTTTTCACATGGTTCATTAACAATAATACCACTGGTGGTAAAGGGCAACTTTCCAGCGTGGGAAACTACCGCCCTAACTTTTCATGTCGCCATAATAACGATGTCTTGTGCCGGTCCGGAGGGTAAGGTTATTTGCACCTTATTTCTAGCAACTTAGACACTGGGCAGCGATGTATCAATAACATATACGGCATCTGCGGGCCACGTTTCTCTCTCCATCGGGAGAGGCGTTTGATTGTTTGCCGACATTTCCCGTAATGCCATTTTTTATTACGAAAGATTAAGTTCTATTTATAAGTAAAAATATTGGGTAAGGGATAGCAGCCCTTGGATCCGAATTAGAAAGCGTGAAATATTTATTTTGCGATTTCAAAGGTTTTCCCGACCAAAAAGGTTGGGAAGACCAATTTGAATTTTTAAAATGTATTCAACAGCTACTTGATATATCTAATTGAATAAAATGTTACTTTGTGGAAATGTATATTGTGGTGCATCTACAACTAGTCGTTTAATCGTGCTGTATGTGAGGAGCTGGGCTCCTAATGCTCGGATTTTTAGGATATCTAGTTTTACAAAATTCATCCAATTCACTACTCTAGGTTTTCCTGTTATACAACATAAAGTGCATAAGCAAATCCACGGAATCAATCAAATCAATAAAAGATACTTGATTGATACTACTTATGTCTCAAGAACGGGTAAAACAATTAGGCTGAAAATTGATGGAGAGGTAGCTTAGAACCTGGAGAAGGACAGAAGGAAGGAAAATAGAAAAAAGTGAAGTACTTTTTCCCACACAAATTAAACAGCTAGTATATATTAAAGAAACTCATGTTAGTTATATTACTTATAACTCAAAAACGGCTGAACCGATTAGGCTGAAAATTGAGAGAGGTATATTAGAGTAGAGGTATTGAAGAGGTAGCATAGAAACAGGAAACGGACATGGGATACTTTTTATTCCATTCTATTTCGAGAAAACTATAAAAAACGATATTTCAGTTTTCCCATACAAACTGACTGGGTGGAACGAAGTTCACCGGATCAGCATTATGTAAAAATGAATCCCCATTTTGCGTAGTCATCTCTTTACGCCTGAACGGATGTATCAACTTTGCTACATATTATTTTTGTGTTAGTTATAGTCAAGAGAAGGTTCTTATAAAAAAAGGAAAAATGGAAAAAACAATGCTTTAACCCGTACAAACTTTGAGCTATTCATGTCAAGTGATACGAAGTTTAGTGGGTCTCTTCCTTATCATCATCATCATCAGCTGGAGGACGTCCACTGCTGGACATAGACCTCCACCAAGGAGCGCCACAAGTCACGTTCACCGGCCGCTTGTATCCAGCGACTCCCCGCGACTTTGATCAGATCGTCAGTCCACCGGGTGGGAGGTCGTCCAACACTACGTATATTGTAAAATAATAGTAAAAATATAAGTCAATCATAAAATAAAATCAAAAACTATTAATTTAAATTAAATAGCTAATAAAAAAAGTTAAGAGATCTACCAGCAACTGAACATTTAGAATTTAAATTTTTATCAGGTTGTTCTTTCATAGTAAAATTATTACAATATTGGAGTCTACACATCTGATATTATCTACATAATACAGCCACTTTGGTTTCAACAAGTAACCATTTTATTTGTGTCTTTAAAGTGTTGATTATATCAGTGTTAGAAAAATGTTCAAGTCGGCCATCAATTTAGTTGTACTTCCGATAGTGTAAGAGGGTGGGCGAAATATATACCGCCAAGGGAGTCGCTAGATTGTCGATTTATTACATACTTGCAAATCTCTTTCAGCCTTACGCTAAGAGCATTTTGTTCTAGAAAGTTCAAAAAAGGTGATTTTATTTTGATATTATCTAACCCTTTGAATGTTGTTGTACCATATATTGCATGGTAGTGGTGAAATTTACTTTTGAAGTGAAAAACTTCTTTAGTAGCGTTGCGCACTTTTTTTGGAAGGGGTAAAAACTTCTAAACTCGCGTCAGATCGTCAGATCGAAAATTCCTAAGACGGCGCAGGGCGCTTGCGCGAATGTTCGTGTTGTCATGTTTGTGTACGGTAGCGCAACAAATGAATATTGTATTCTACCACATAAATAATAGTGCTTTAATATAGATAATTAAAGCAATTCGTGCAAAATTATTCCTTAACTATTCCAAAATATCAAAAATGCACAACGTTAATATTCAAGTTTTCACATCTGCCGGCACTTCCAAAGTGCAAACCGTCGTTTTTTTTTCAATTTTTGGGAGATACATGAGCATACATATAACGGTGATGTCATTAGAAAATAATGTTAGGCCTATTATCATGTAAGTCTACTACCTACACTACCTTCCGGAAAAAAAAATTACAGAGTCATTATGGCGGCAGAAATAGGTAAGTTAGCGTATCACGTGCAGGCTTCCCCGTGTTGGTCCGGGCTCCTTTGCAAAAGAGACTATCTACCTCCTTGCCAGGGAGCTCGTAAAAGGTGAGCATGGACTTACTATCATGAACACCTACTAGGTGGTAGAGTTTCGCAGCGACACGGCCGGATTGGTACCACCGCCTTACTTATTCCTGCCGCCATAACGTCAGTGCTTGCCGTTGACGTGTTCCAGTTGGGAGGGTAAGGTAGGCAGTATACTTACTTTTGGTTGTGGCCTAACAAAAAAAGGAAAGGCTGTTGTAAGACAGTGGTACTCTCTACCACTTACTCTACCACCAGTGGTATTCTTCTTAACTTTAGATCACCTCTTACAAGACACCTGGCAGAAAGGCCTGGTTTATCCTACTCAGCACCATAGCATCTCAGGGTGATAGTTTGCTCGTCGTAAATAAAAGATCACACCATATTCGATAAATCCTCGAACCACTTATACTAAAAATTAAATTGTTAGCCATATTTCAAAATCGGTCTTTACGTAAAATCAGACGAAATCGCTTATATACTTTATATTTACATATTTATAAACAGCACTTGAAAAATTACGAAATTATTCGAAAAAATAATGATTTAAAATCAAGTTCATTAAAACAATACGAAAGAGGCTTGCTAATGAGGATTTAAAACATTTGTTCCGATAATGAAGCTTGAATATTAATTTTCAACCCTTAATATTATTTAATATTTGAAAGCTTCATTATGGTGAATGGTGAAGGATTGACAAAAACACTTGATATGTTTAATGGATAAAATGTATTCATGCAAATTATTGTACTTTGTTTACTTTACTGGTAGTATAATTTGAGCGTTGTAAAACTGCAAAAACCTGACTTCGATTTAACTATTACTAGCTGTGCCGGCGAACTTCATTCCACCCGTTCAGTTTGTATGGGAAAAATTAAAATGTCGTTTTTCCTAGTTGTAACGGATAAAATGTACGCCATGTTCTTCTCCCGGTTCTAAGCTACCTCTCCATCAATTTTCAGCCTAATCGGTTTACCTATCACGACTTTCTTTTGTATAAATATTCATCTTTCATAATTATTTTTTTTGTTTTTATTGTTTTTAAGGTGTATTCGGGGCTGAGACAAATCAAACGAATCTAAAACCATGAAAATTGTTTCAACAGATCTCGAGTTATAAATGTTGTATCAAACCCGACTTTGTTTTATATATGTCATATAGGTAGATGTTATCTACGTACACACACATTTTGATATTTCTACAAATTTTAAAGAAAGAAAAAATTTCTTCTCAGACAGGATTTGAATCTGCGGTCTTTGGTCTTAAGTCAACGAATGTTCTAATCGTTGCAGCTAGTAAGGATTAAACTCCTATGACGAAAATGCAAAACATTCTGTTTACGCTTAGCTATGAGCTTGTCCTATAGCTACACAGTTCTATGCAAAATAAGGCGATGTACCTGCCAAATATGCCAAATCGTTTCTCCTTTAAGTTTAAGTTTCGTTTAAGAACCTTTGAGAACTACTCGTAGGTACCAATAACTTTTTATGTGTTCTTATAATTCATATTTTTCAAGTAAGTTTCTAAACCGAATCACAATTAAACACATTTGGCTGGATAGAAAGAAGTAATATTTCAAATACCTACACATCTTTCAACGTTATTTTACCTGGAAATAATAAAATTACTTAGCTTAAAAACATGTTTACAAAAATAAATAAGGGTAACGAAAATAGACCTTATGAATTTATTGTGAGCTAAGTTGTTTATAAAACTTAACTTTTATAAAACAAAACAAAATATATCATCAGTACATTTGCATCAGTAGCGTACGCGCCTGCGTACTTTTCAATTCGGTTTTAATTAAAAGGGTCTATTGGAATTATCTAATTTTTTTTGCTGTAAACATATCGTTAGTAGAAACTATTGTTATTATTTTTTCCATTTAAGAGATGTCAAAGTGTGATTTTTTTGTGAAAGTTTAATTCCATTTCCAAACTTCCCTTAACAATTATGTAACTGTTAGTACCTACATGTAAAATATTATTAATTATCTGTTCCCAATGGTCTGGTTTTAAATATTAGTGCTGACGATTTGTCACATTTGGGACGTAAAGCAATATATAGAATTTAATCGTTACAGATGCGATTCACATTTTTAAAACGGTCATCGTTTTTACTTCGCTCAAGTTATTTAAATTTTAAGACTTGCATAGGTGCTTGAGAAACAATTCTACAAATTTGAAAAAAAGAATAATTTCATCTCATACATGATTTTAACCTATGCCCTTTTATATCAACCCTACAAACTATAACAGTTTGAGCTACTGAGAGGAATTTATCAACTATAATTTATTATTTTATAAATAGCCTACCGACCGCGCTTAAAACAGCGTCTTAAGAACCAAAACCTAAACAAAACAAGTGAATGAGTATTTGGAAGTTTTACCTAGCGCTGACGATGGAAATATCTTCTCTATATCAAATATAGACAAGAATGAAGTTGATCTTGTGGAGATATTTTTATTTCCTTTACTACCATTTATGTCAGTAGTTGACTACACAGCTCTGTGTAAACTTTTAAAAGAGTTCATCGTAACGAATGAAATTGTAAATTGTTCGTGTATTTTATCTGCAACGATGATTTGTTTTTTTTTTATTTTCAGTTCAGGATCTAAGTTTGAGTTATGTAGGTTTTCATTTGATTTATTCAGGTATCTGTGCAAATGTTTCTACGTATTCATATCATTGATTAACACATACAGTTCAAATGTATAATTTCCTTACTTTGTGGTTTAATTTATGTAACTTGTCCGTGGGGTATTTATTTATTTATTATATTTTGTTAAAGGAATTTATTTTGTGAAATTGGTCGTATGATTCCTTTACTTAATATAAGACTTACGTAAAAGAAGCTAATTTTAAGGACCAGTGATCAAGGTGGACAGTAACACAGCGAATAACTGAACAGTTAGCAATTTTTTTAAATGAAAATAATTTAGTTGCAGAATATACGATTTATGAAATGTCACTTGTTGTTTTATCTCAAAGTTACCTAGGGATTGGTAGAGTGGGTCGAAACAATATTTTTATTGTCCCACCCTTATGGCGGAATTCGTACCTTTAAAAGAAAATAAAAAAAAATACTGAAAGTTTTGAGGTACATAGCCCATTCGTATTTTTAATAAATAATCAACTGAAAGGGGTATTTCAAATAAAAAAAAAATCAAAATCGAGGAAGTTTTCTAAAAAATGTTGAATATAATTTTATTTTACTTTACTTCATTTAAAATATTTTTTTATAATTTTTGCCCCCAATTCCACCCCCATGATAAGAAAAAAGTTTAGAGGTGTCAAGGGACACCCGGATGGAACGAAGTTCTTATCTCTAGATAGAGACAGATAAACATGCGTTATTCGCTGTGTTACTGTCCAGCTTGTTCCAGTGAACAAGCTGGACAGTAACACAGCGAAATATTTTTTTCTAATTTTTGCACTGTATAACAAAAAAAGTAGAACACCAATTCCACCCCCCATGATAAGAAATAAAAGTTGAGAGGTGTCAAGGGACACCCGGATGGAACGAAGTTCTCTCTCTATCTCCCCCCCC
>NJDC01013037.1:0-13915 GCA_002245475.1 Calephelis virginiensis | reverse complement strand
AAGAATATATCACAAGTATATTATGGTCAACAAAACATTCGGGCTAATGAAATTCTGGCATTTGAAAATATGGCATATATTCTTCGGGAAAACAAAGGACAACCCACATTTTAATATACATGCTGATGACACTATGAGATTTAGTATGTTTTGTCGTTCCTTTTTTTTTACTTGGTTACTTTACTTTAATTTACATCATGTTCAAATGTAAGCCCCTTTCTTTACCATCGCCTTCCATAACTGAGACCGGTGTTTGCAGCTCTGATGGTGTAGAGCCTAAAAGTACAGCATCATCTGCATAAAGCAGGCAGTTCACCTCTTAGTCACTCATACACATTTCCACATTCAATTATCCTAACCTTTCAAGTCCAAATACAAGATAAAAATGCGATAAAATATTAAAAATCTTTCTGTCTAACCTATTTCGATAAAATTTAATATAAATACAGGGTGTATTTGACACCGTAACAAAAACTTCTCTGGTAGTTTAGATACATATCAGACTTCAAGATTCCTTTTACAGTTTTTGTAGGAAACAAGTAGTTAAATATTTAGTAGTTTTTCAGCCCGCAATGTATAATGAACAAAGTATATGCATTAAGCCGCGCGTTGCGAGCTGTAGGTGCCGACCTAATACGCTGTTTTATTACATTGCTGTTTATAGTAAAAATGTGTTATTTATTTGATATTAAATAAAAATCGAGTGACGTTGGATAGTATTAATGAAATAATACTGAAATCAATAAAAATAAATACATTTTTTTTTTATTTATGAAAATTCCGACACAAAATTCAAACTACATATGCATGTCTATCATGTACAGAATCCATGGTTTCATTTTTCGTTACGCTGTCATTTACATGGTGTATATCTAAGAATCCCAGATCAAATCAGCCCCGAAATGACTGTAATGGGGGTGAAAGTTTGTATATAAATCATGTTGAAGTTATCCTAAACTGCCGTCCGAAGTAACATTTCTATGCTGACGAACTCGCGGTTTTACAGCTAGTTTGACATAAATTGTTCCAATATATCTAGAATACGTCTATGCTACACTCAACGGCTACTAATTGTAATATTATTTAACCTTATACTGTTTAATTACCTAGCCTATGTAGTTTGTTGCTACACTGGCTGATAGTTAGAAAAGAAATAAATTCAAAATTTTGTAAAACATTGAACTACAGAACTAAAATATATTCTTGCTTCATTCTGCAGATATTCTGCTTTGTATTTTGGTTCTAGTTTGGCATGGAAAACTTGTAAAATTAAAAAGTGAAATATGTAGTTTGTTTTTTATTACTAAACATGGTCTAAAATTCAGTGAAGTGCTGCTATCTGAAAAGAACTGCTATGTGGTGCCTGCTGCTCGGTGGTGGAACTGTGGACCTGAGGACTTCTGAATGGTGAGGGAAGGCGCCAGAGGGTCCCACTACCCCAATTACCGACGCCAACAGTAGCAGTCACCGTCGTATCCCAGGCCCATATATTTTTTGGCGGCAGAAACTAAAGTGCACCTTATTTTTGTATTACAGTGTTATAAGAGCATTTTCACTTTAAATGGTGCAGGCAGTATTCTGGCTGTCCCACAACAAAATATAGTCCAAAATAAATATATTTAACATTATATTCCAACAATATGCATACAAGTTGCAGGTGTAACTAATATTCTATATGGTTTTGATTACAGATATCTGAAAGAATTACGTTTAAATTTTATTTTAATTAAAAACATATGGAAGATATGTAAAATTATGGTGTCCCAACAACAGAATGCATCTTACAATTTGACATTTCTTTATTAATTGTGAAAAAAATTATGAAGCAGTAATTTATTTTCAATATTTCATAGTTATTTATGCATCTAAACTAAGTATCTTATACAATTTCATAAATATATTTTTCAGTAAATGTATAAAATGATTATCCTACGAATTCGCGATTACCGGATATGTCTGGTTAGTAACGCTTTTTATTATAAAACTACGTAATATATCGGACTAATTCCGTTTTTGTGGCAGCCCCAAGTACAAATCTCCCAGTCTAGACGCCATTTTCAAGTCATTCATGAAAACTGTGTCCAATGGTAAGGCGGTCTCTCGTCAACAAAGTTTTGGCAAAAAAGAATCAGTTTTGGTTAGTAACGAATTTCATTGTGCAATTATGATTTTACGTTGTTTGAATTCATGATTTCTATAAGATTATAAATACTGTTTTTAGTACCATATAAGTATTATGGTTTCTTTTAAAACTTATTGAATATTTTATTTTTGTGTTAATAACGATCCACATTCGTCACGTCTTATTAGTAACCGTTTCTATAGTATTGACAAAAATGTTAGGAAATGGACATGTAAGGCTTAGTGCTCATCACCTAAATTAAATTATTCTATGATGGTTTACAATATTGAACTTTTTAAAAAAAATATTAAGGAAGTTGTACCCACAGACAAACGGCATCAGCAGTTCTGTGTGACATTGTATAAACATTGTGTATGTAATATTATATCTATCTTAACTTAATATAAAAAGAAGAGTTTGTTTGCTTGAACGTGCTCAGGAACTACCGGTCCCAATTGAAAAATTCTCCATTTATCGAGGAAGGCTATATTTAGGCTATATAACATTACGCTGCAACCAATAGAAGTGAAGCAGTAGTGAAAAATGTTGCGAAAACGGGGAAATTAATTCATATTTGAGGGCATAACAGAAATTGTAGCGGGTAGTCGCGGGCAACAGCTATTAGATAATAAAGTTATACATACATACTTATAAAAAATGTAAAATCGTTATTTTAGTTTAATTGTTATAAAAGTTCTAAAAGTTTCTAAACATTGTTATTTGTGTATCTAAATAAGATAACGTTTTACTATAAATGTGATGGTGATATGGTGACTCTACCTAATTAAAAATAATATTTGATTATACACTTGTTTTATTTGAATTTTTATTATGAGGGGATATTAGTTAATATATACAATACTAGAACAATCAATAATATTGTATGTGAAATGTTGACAGTGAGCACTATTCCTATTAATCATGTTTCGTCACTTCACGTGTCCATTTAGTAACTGTCCTAAAATATTTTAAGCGTATTTCCTAAAAGGGATCATTGGTAACTTATGCTACATAAACAGTGAGCATAACTATTATTGATAAATAAAATACAAATAAGATTTCATTATATTTTTTGCATTTCCCTTAACATCAAAAGTTATATACGAAAAATAAAATTTGTTTATGAACAGTTTGTTACGATACTGACAATATTCTTAAATTATTATTAAAAATATACGTCCAATAACCAAGTATCCATTTTTAATTGCATAAATCAACTTTGAACTCTAGTTTAAGCCATTTTTATTTGAACTTCCGGACTAATTGCCTTTTAATTGCAATTTGATTTTTGTTACTAATTGGACCATTTCTTCCCCATCAATTTCGAAAATATTAAATTAAGATATTAAAAACACATTTTTGTACAGATCCTTTATATAAATCACATAAATTATTATATTTACTACATATAGTAACTACTTTTAAGACCTTTCACCGTAATAAAATTTAAAATATTACTTTTATAACTTGCGCCATTTAAAATGAAAATGCCCATAATGTTTAAATTTTTTTCCTTTCTGATTCCACATATCATCAGGATTCCCTTTAGCTTTCAAACTTTGAGTTTCATTGTTTATTTGTCTTTTATATTTCTCTTAACATAATGGTGGATGGTAGCTAAGCCATTCCCACTACGTAACACGCCGTGCAAGCGTAGTTCGTCGCCATAAAATGCTTTGATGTTCTCTCTGTTGTGGTACTGGTGATTACAGACTATTCACGAATGTTTGATTACTGCATCGCAATAACACGAACGTTCGGGGCGAGAGGGCGGCCGAGGCCTTAGCAGTACTCCATGTCAGATACTGCAACTACTATAATATTATACAGATCAACAATACACTGTACTTACTTGTTATTTTTATATTTGTCTAGTATAGCTTTATACGGCTGCATTGAGGCGTGTGAATGTGTGCGTGCTAACTCCTGCATACAAGGTTCCAGTTCAGATAATGTGTATCCCGAACTTTGTATTAAGATTGAGGGCCAAGCTGAAAATTAAATTACTTTATTTGTAAATATTGATACGGCTTTAATGTTTGCAATGAACCTTTGTATTTAGATAGGACTTAATAGATATCAATTACTAAGATTGATGTAAAGTAGTTTGAATTTCTGATGAAAAAAAATGTATTTAATAGAATATATATTGTTATCGTCGGCACTTGGTGGAATTCCCTTGTATACACACTTTTTTCTAATAAACACTTGTACTTATCCACTATACAGTTTGTTTAATAATTTTCGTCACTCTATAGCCAACCGTTTTCACTTTTTACAGCATCATCAGGGCTGTGAAACTAAAGATAAAAATACTGTTTTAGTTTAACATTCAGTACTTATTTGGTTGGATATTACTGACGGTACCCACATATAAAAATGTTAACTGTAAACAAACCACAATAAATTTATACCACAGCAAGTTTTTTCCCCAAAAATAGGGATTACAGTTAAATTGAAAGTATCATTGTATTCAATTATAATATAGCATTAAATGTTTTTAAACAAAACAATTATTTTTTCTACGTAATAATTAAGAGCAGTAAAACTTCAAAAACTGATGATTGAAACTTTTTCCGAGGCGGTCCCAAATAAATTTTATCAACATCTTCCAAGTAGTTTATAAGTACACTTAATAATGCACAAACTTTTCCCCATGTTGACATCATTTTCATCATCAATGAGGTCGTCATAGTGTGCAAGTCCCTCCAGAGCAGAATATGACACTGTCATTATGGCGGCAGGAATAGGTTAAGCGGTGGATCTTAACCGAACAAGTTGGTGCACTACACTCGACCCCATCAGTACTTAACACGGACAGGGTAGGGATCCACCGCCTTACTTACTCCTGCCGTCATAATGACTGTCATGTTCCGATCCACAGGTAGTGTAGCCGGTAGACTCACATAATTGGCTTAACGTCCAGGCCACATGACAGCGACGCACCTGTAACATCTGTAGCATCTATATGTCACAGATCTCTCACAATAAGGAGAGTCATGTGAACTCTCACATAAATAAATAAATGTAGTATAAAAGCGTATTGTCTCTGTCATATAAATTAGAAGTTATGTTGATTTACATTCATGAACACCTTTTCACTTATTTTATTGTTTTAATTTTATAATTTCAAGACTTCTTGTCTTCACATACCTCGGGCAAACTCACACTTGTCGCTAACATTGCTGACTTATTCGCAGATTGAGCAGCCACACAATCAATTCAGTGATTTCTAGCTCATAAGTTATTTTACTTGAAGTTTTTACAAAACTGTTAATATCAAACGTGTGCAAGTATCAAAACTACACTGTAGGTGTTGTGAGAGATCTCAGTTCTACACAAGATATTAAATTTCAGTTTTTGCTTATGTTAATAGGTTAAGTAAGTAAAATAACAGTGTAAATCTATAAATCGCTAGATTTTTTAAGTTGCTAAACTATGCCAATTAACTTGTTTGCTCTGTGGATTTTGTGTTAACGTTAAACAAATAAACGTCAAGTGACTAGGTACTATTTCTCTAGTTACTATAAATATTTATCTTCTCATAATTTTTTACTACAGTAAGCACAAAGTAAAACTATTGTTTAAACTAATGCAAGTGATTTATACAAGTTTTTCCTAACTTTTTTTCAGTAATTTATAAGTTGGCAGTACATCAGTACACTGCTTCATTAAAAGTACAAGTAGTTTATAAGAAATAATATTTTAAAAATGAAATAAGCGGCAACAAAGAGCTGTTCTTTAATATACGCGATTTGGCAACACATTCACCAATGCTTAGCATACAATGCTGTAACCATTCACTCATACATTAACAAAAGTAAACCAAAATTATGATCATAGTTTTGCTATTAAGCCGCAGTTTTTTTTGTATTTAATCAAATAATTTGCCAGTAAATAAGATAAAATTAAATGTCATTTTTGTAGTTCTAGCATAAAAAAATTAGGCTCCAATAGCTCATAGCTCGTAAAATCAATTGTTATGAAAATAAATCAACATTGAGATATAATAAACATTTTCATTTTGTTTGATCGACTAAGGACTGTAACATACATACCTGCTTCAGCACATTGTTTGTGTATGGGTTTATCTTCTCCACGTTTGTCACAGTCATTCCGTTCACACTGCAGACAGTGTCTTGCTGTGGCCAGGGCACTCGCAGCTATTACAGAAGGTTTGTACTGAAGATATGGGTCTGCCTCCAGGAGAGAAAGCTCAGCAATAAACTGAAATTTGTTCAAATTAACACAATATTGTAGATTTTTTTTGTATGGGCATCACTCATTACCCTATTGCAAAGTTATTGTAAAGTTAGTTTTCCAAAAACATCCAAATCTTAAATGTATGAAGGTGATGAAGTATATACTATGTCATTAGTAATTACTAATTTTTAACTTAGACATAACCTATGCGTTTTAGTGAATTGCCATCCTAACCATAGCAACAGTAGGTATTTGTCATTTTGTTAAAAATGTAGATATTATATTTATAATCAGCATTCCTGATCAACAAAAGAATCAGGCAAGGTGACCCACTTTTACCTAAGCTGTTTTGAAAAAAAAAATGAAAATTGGAATGGGATGAATTGGGCTTAAACTTGAAAATATGGACAGACCTTAGCTGATAAATATAGAGAGGGTGACCTGGAAATAAACCATATTATTCTAAGCACTATCCCAGCAATGTAAAATAATACATTTGATTTCTAGACATACAGCCAGTTTCCGAAACAGCTGTTTTGAAGAGATAAGTCGTAATTAAAAATTGATTTCTTCCATAAACAGTGTGTATAAATAATTACTGCACTCATTATTCATCATTATCGAATCGCAAAATACTGTTGTAAAGATTGACTTGTCTGAAATTAATTATTCTTAAACATATATAGAGTAAATGTGACACTGCATTTATGCTTAGTACATAATGTTGTTTCATAATAATAATTACAACCCTTTATTAAAGAATTGTTTGCGTTTTTACGAAATACATAAGAAATGGAAATTAAAATTATTAATAACAATCTAAAACTTATGCTATGTGTTCTTGTCTTACTAACATACTTTTAAAATATTACATGCATTAAACGCAACATACTAAAAACTGAGATTTTCTTGATTGCAGTTACGGACATTATGGTTGAACAGTGGGGTTAATGTATAAGACATTGTGAAGTGTGCACATGTTTGTATTTACATAGATTATTTGGTAAACTAGCCAATTTTTGTGTATAATTTGATTGAATAATATTTTGCCAAATCGAAAAATGACAAAATGAAACTTTAACAAAACAGAAAAATCTCTTTTGATACACAGAAACAAATATACTTACAGCAGCCAGGTGGAAAGTTTTCTTGGAAAGGCCATTAGAGATACAGTAATGTGAGAGGAAAGCCAGAGAGGTTGGTGTTGACAGATCAAAGGAGAGTACTCTTAAGATGAGGTGTTCCATACGTAAGACTTCCCTTTTTGTATAGCTGTTGTCAGTGATATATACAAACTCTGATACTCCAGGTGGATATACCTCTTCATATTTTCTACAAAAATTAAGAAATTTGATTGCAATCCAATATTGTAATACTAACTTTTGTGTGTATTTTATTATAACAAGTAATGACACATATTCTTTGATAGATCTTAAGATACCAACAAAATCATTATAGCTTTCAAGTTGTGAATTTCAATCCATGCCAGCGTAGAGCAGTGTAGACCCAACCAGTATTCAGTCACACAATGCTTTTTGGTATGTTTCCAATTAATAGAATTATTTTACCAGTCACTAATATTTACATACATACATACATACATATCTTCACGCCAAGTCCCTTACGGGGTAGGCAGAGAGTATCGAGTACCAGACCTCACGATCCTGACAAACCTGTCTTGCTTTATATTTAGTTGGTACTTTTTGCTCAATTGATCATGTAAGTATTAATATGAAAAGTCTGTTTATACATTCATAAAATTCTCTTCATCTAATATCATAAAACCAAACCTACTCTAAAACTGCTCAAAAATACCTATGGGTGCTCGCTATGTCCCACGGACAAATTGATAATTAACCCACTAAAGCAAGATATAAAATTTAAAACATTTTAAGTGTTGATGACTGCCCTAAAAATAATAAGTAACAACACCTGCTTAGGACAGCCAGATTTCTTACAATTAAAAAAAAATCATTTAGACTATTAAAACTTGCATAGACAACAACTATTTATCACTGATTTTATAACAATATATGTAGTTTTACATACTTTAGTTAAGTTACTACTTATTCTTACATGTGTTTAAATATTTATGGCTAACAACTTACGATGCAATGTATGTAGCAGCAGTGCCAACCAGCTGCAATTTTGTATGGACAACACTCATGTAAGAGAGAAAACGATCAACATAAGACACAGCAAGATGTAGAGTTTCATTCTGCTGATTGTACTCATCACAAACTTCAACAAGCCATTCAATTAGAATTGACCTCATAACCTGAGTTATGTCGGGCTGCTTGCGCATATAACGTGGGTTTGGTCTGTTCTTTACCTATTGGAAAAAAAGGTAGATTTAAAAAAAGGTTGAAAAGTCTCATATACTATTTTGAAATAAATCTAATAAGATTAGTAGTTAGTAGATAAGTTAGTAAATAAATAGTCAAAATAGGTCAGCTTAGTTATCTTCTTGTTTAATTTCATGTATTAAATCTGACTTAACATTAACATTGATTTTGGAAATATTTAAATAAAAACATTATTAATAGAATTAAAATATCAATAAATTTTGCAATTACATAGAGCTTGTCTTTTTAAGCCACCCTAAAATATAAAATGTTACAGGAATGCCAGAAATTATGGCAAAATGATAATTTATCTATCTCTTTCAACTATTAAATGTAATATAAAATTACCTCTATTTCCCTCATGTATTCATAAATGTCATCACGATACTCTGCTACATGGAAGAACATCTCTCTGTCAGTCTGTGCTTTTGTTGTCTCCTCATCATCCAAATTGTCATCCAAAATTTGGCTCTCATTTTTAGATACAGACATAGACAGGATACTTGTGTCTGCTATTGACATGGGTGACTCAGTTACATCTTTCTTTTCTTCCAGAGGTGGCCTAAAAATGTATTCTCATGGCAACATGTTCTTAATACAAGCAAACCTATTTCACTTAATCTTTGCCCTCTAACTAGAAGTCATTATGCTATGATGGCTTGCCCTTTCCTCATGAATAGATAGTTAGTGTTTATTATTTAACTCCAAAGACTAGTTGGTTTTATATCCAATAATACACAGTTTACCTTGATTTTTTTATTTAAATTACTATCTAAGTACCACAGGCTAAAACATATCATGTAATAACCATATTAATGCAACTTATTTAAATTAAGATAGACAGATAACACTTATATAAAAACATAAATTATAAACTGCTTTGACACACTATTTAATTAGGTTAATATTAGAATTCAATAAAGAGATTTATTTCAGCAAGCTAAACATGTTTTGCCTCATGCAACCTACTTACTATTCAGCAATATAGTCACTTTAAAAAGAATTCTAATAAAGTTACTTTTAAGTTATATTTGCAAACTAGCAATTTCATCCATTTATTTATGCAGTATACCTTTTACTAAAGTGTATACAGATATCAAATCAAATTATAACAAAAAATGAGGAATAATTTATGAAAATAGTAACTTTTGAATTGGAATTTGCTGGTTTGTAATAGTGAAAATAACTGGTAAACATGTCATTGACATTAAAGTTGCAAAGCAACATAACATCATTCCTAGTGAAATAACTAAACTACCTTCCCCATAGGTTAGAGCAGCCTTTCCCAAAGTGGGCGATAACGCCCTCTTGTGGGCGCTGGAAGCCTAGAGGGTATAAATCTTGAAAAAAATGGTTTTTTTTAAACTAGGCGCAACAAATATGTTATTGAGGTTATTGACAAGAAAAAAACGAGGGGGGGGGGGCGCTACAAAACAACTGATTTTCAAAGTGGGCGTTACATGAAATAAGTTTGGGAACCACTGGGTTAGAGTGTGTGTGCCATTTATAATAGAATAGAGCAATATTCTTTATCCTTTAATAAAAGGATAAAGATCTATACAATGTTAGGACAGTGGAAATAAAAATAGTAGTAATAGTTAAGTTTTTGGAAGACAGCAAATTTGCAGCATACAATAAATTATATAAAAAAAGGTATTGAAATAATTACTGTGTGTACTTTTTGGGTTTCAGAAGAGAGGAGCGCACTTACAATCCCGCAAAAAAATGATTGACAATTATAATCAAAATGGTTAATAATTTAATATATACAACTATGAAGAAATTTGTAAAATTATTTTTTATTTTGGCATGGACTTACTTACTTGTTTTGACTGTATCAATTATTATATTGATAGGTCTTGACTATTATTTCAATTCCACACAATTTCTCACAAGCACAAACTAGATGACAAAAGCTGTCAGGTCCATAGTTACAATACATACACAATGATAAATAGATCCTAGTCTAGTAGCACTCCTAAGCATAATATTGTTATAACAAATTTTAACCATATTATTGAACTTCTTCAGTAAGTTACCATGTAGCAAAATACACCATTACTCTTAATAACACCAATCACTGCAAGCTTGATAGTATATTATAGTAGATAGCCTTTAACAATACTCAAAATGTATTTTTATTTTAGCACTTGCCCTGTGCTTGGGATAAATTTTCTGTAAATTTCGGCTTGAGACGAAAGGTTACAGGTTCAAATCCTGTCTGGGGCGAAATTTTTTCTTTCTTTAAAATTTATAGAAAATACTCAAAATATTGGCTATAAAATGTTAAGAATTTTGAAATAATCAAACACCAGCAGACCCGACATATGTTGTCCTGTCATAACTAACCTAACATTGACTAATACAACAAAAAAATAATTAGTTAAACTGGTTGATCAGTTAAGGATGTGATGACCAAGGGAAATATTATGTTATCTTATGCATTTATTTTTATGCATAAAATAACATAATAAACTTTAAATTAATACATATTATATACATATATTCATTCAATGATGAAGTAAATGGTCATTACAATTAATTACAATGTCATTGTTATATTATAACTCAACATAACCAACCTGCTTTTAGTTTCTTCTTTGGTTTTTTCTGGTTGTTTCTCCACCTGAGCACATAAGGCTTTGACATTCTCTGCAGCATTTAAGAAAAAGTTTTCTTTACGCGTGTCCTTAGATATAAAGGGTTTAAAAGGTTCCCGTTTCTTAACCTCCACTTCCGTTGGCTTATCTTCGTAAACGCTGAAGGCGCGAAACTGAGCCACTGGGGGCACAATATTCTTCTCATTCTTAATTTGACGAACCGTTCTATTTTCTTCTTGAACTTTGCAAGATCCATTCGTCAATCCGGGCTACAATACCATTAAAAATTACCAAAAACATTCTGATTACAATACTAGACAAAAAAGTCAACAACTTACAAGTTTACCACCCCGGTTTTGGTTGCAGGTGAACTGGCTGAGATCACCCAAAGCTCGCCTTTGCGCAGCAGAAAACACTTCCACATCTTTTCTTAAGCCCAAAGAAGCGTTTTCTTGATCTTCATGTATACGAAATGATGCCATTGTGTTTCCAAACTTAACGGCAAACTCAGGCAAAATCAGTTAAAACTGGAATTCTGATGCAGAGAATGTCTTCCGAAACGGAAACACATACAACATACATTCAACTTAACATTGTTGTAAAATGCGAGTAAATTTGAAAACAAACGCTAGCTAAAATTAAAATCACCCTCAAAAAGCTAAAAAGCGTCAACGGACAACAGACATTTTGGTTATTTTCAGCTGTTGCAGTTTACTTTTTTCTATTGTCTTTGGTATTTCAAAAAGCAACCAATGGCACGCCAAAGTAAATACCCGGTAAGTAAACAGATAAATTAAAAAAAAACTCAGCTACATATTATTCTTGACTTGTCCAATTATTGCAAAAGTTTTTTACTTTGCTAACAATTTAAAACTAGAATGGAATCTCACGGAATTGATTCGTAAATTCAACTAAAACTTTAACTATTGTTTTTGTTGCCTATTTTTTGCACCTAATAAATTTTGTCAAAAAAAATGAAGATAAGCGATGTCACAAACGCAGTCGTATGTTGTCTAGTACTTTAAAAGTAAAAGTATCTTCATGCCTATATCGCCGAAAGAGTAGGCAGAGGCACAACCAGGGCACCCCCGACTAGCCGAAGACACTTAGTCCCACAAAGTGATAGATGGCAAGCCTACCGCCAACCGGGCACATATTCAATCCCGAGCAACGTTTGTTTTTATTAGAAAATTGGAAAACCCCAATTTTCTGTTTGTTGCCCGACTCGGAATTTGAACCCTGGACCGCATGCAGTCAAGTCCAACAACTGAACCGCTAGACCACAGAGGCTAGTACTTAAAAAACGTTTACATTCAAAGATAATATTTTTGATTCTGCGATTGACTGGTTTAAGTCTTACCTTGAGGGGCGATCCGACCGAATCTTTGAACACAAATCCCTTTCCGAATGGACAACCTTGATTGCTGGCGTTCCTTAGGGTGGGATTCTATCCCCCCTTCTATTTTCAATTTTTATTAATCTCATTACTGCAAAAATTACTTCAAAATTCCATCTTTACGCTGATGATATTTAGCTGTACCGTCATTTTAATGTTGAGGATTTAGCTAGAACAATTACTCAAATTAATCTAGATCTTAAAAATTTCCACTCATGGGCGCAATCCTTTGGCCTTGTAGTAAATCCATCAAAATCTCATGCCATGTTTATTGGGAGTCGATTTAAACTTAAATTACTTTTAAATGTCTAACCTATTTTTTATAACAACATTAAAATCGCCGTGTCAGATAACTTTACTAATTTCGGAGTAGTTTTTAGTTTAAATTTTTCCTGGGACTCTCATGTTAACAGCATCACCAAAAAAGTCTATTTTTCTCTCCATTCCCTTACACCCTTCCAAAACTTACTTCCTCTAAAAACTAAATTAACCCTTATGACTTCCCTTATACTACCAATTTTAGATTACGCAGATTCATGCTATCCAGATGCCACTCAGAAACAATTAAATAAGCTCGAATAATTGCAAAATCTTTGAATTCGGTTTAATTACGGCCTTCGCCAATACGACCACGTATTGCAGTACCACGTCAAACTGAAATGGCTTCCCAATCGCCAGCGCAGAAATGTTCATCTATTGTGTCTCCTTTTTAAAATAATTTTTAACCCTAATGCTCCATAATATTTGAAAGAGCGTTTCCATTTCCTTCATCTTCCGGGTTCCCCTTGTCGTCCTTCCGTAGCTGCACTTTTACATTTTCCTACTCATAACTCCAGTTTTTATTCCCACTCTTTCACAGTACATGCTATTAGGCTATGAAACTCCCTTTCCCTTGATATTCGTAATAGTAAATCCATAACCTCATTTAAAAATCGCTTAAAACTGTTTTACTCCTCTAGTCCATAATGGTAGCACTTGTGGTTAGAATTTAACTATTAGTAGGTATAACCATAGGTATAACATTTATATCAGTTTTTTTTACCTTTTTTGTTATTGCAATATACATATTAGAATAGTTTATAAATTTAATTATGTCTTAAGCTTGTACACTGTCTACCTATCGCTTTTGATTTTGTATCGTTTTTGTCTATCTTAGGTTAGCTGTAAGATATCTCTTGTTAGAGATAAGCTCACCTTTTTTACAATATTTATATTTTCTCGCTGTCAATTCTCTTTTACGTGTAAAATA
>NJDC01013027.1:56271-80674 GCA_002245475.1 Calephelis virginiensis | reverse complement strand
TCATTAGCATCCAGTCGATTTATGGCGGCTTCGTGATGGACTGAATATTTTATTATACAGGACATAAATACTATTAAACTAGCTGTTCCGATAAACTTCATAGACCCCGTTGTACCGTGTACGACAATTGAAATAATGAATATTGATACTTTTGATTTATTCAAGCTATCTATTTATTCTGGTAGAAACTAATCTAACCAATCAGACGTCATTTAACTAGTAGGTATAACTTTTCTTGAGTTGTAAATGTACTTGCAAAAGATTTTGAAGCCACCGAAAGAAAGAAAGAAAGAAAAGAAAGAAAAAATATTTATTTGCGGAATATGAGTGTTACAAAATTATTTAAGCGTTTTTACATATTCTACCAACTTGTGATGTGCAAATATTTTAATATGTTTTTAATTATTTATTCACGATTTACTACTTACACACTGTTTTTTGTTTGTTTTGAGATTACATGATTATTTATTAATGCACACAATTTTTAGAATGTAAATTAATTAATCCCTATCTACCGTAAACTACCGTAAACTACCGCATATATAATCAGCCCGAGAGAAAAGGTGGTCGAAGTTTTTTCATAATTATAGAAATTTGTGTTTATATTAAATGAAAATAGTCAATTTTGGTGGCATTTTGTTCAATGAAAGTGCACAAATGAAACAATCATAAAGAAATTAGCGCATCATGTATTTCCTTTTTGCTGCCAAAAATCACTGCATAAACTTGAGTAATGAGGCCACCGCTTTACCCAAGACTCTGTCATGACTTATTAACGACTTATGACTAATTATAATTGAATACGGATTTTGATAAATTTGATGCAAATTTCTACTCGACTAATGGCAAAATACTAACATGAATACCAAAACCTAAAAAAATAGAAATAAATAAGAATGTTATCGCAGCCCGTCCCGCCTTCTCACAGGTGTACAAATTCCTATTTTTTTCTAGAAATAATGTAGCTTATGTTCATCAAGAACAATGTCAGCTTCTAGCGTTAATGTTTTTTAAAATCAAAGCAGTGGTTTTGAAGACTATTCAATACTAACAAACAAATAATCGAATCTTTCCTCTTTATAATATTAGTGTGGATAACTCATCTAATATTGTTTTTTTAAATACACTATCTAAGCACTCAGACCTGGTCCTGTCTTAGCTCTAAATATTGTTTTTTTACATTTTAATTATCACTAAACCAACATTTCTCTTTTCTTACATGGGAACCTGAACCTAAATGACAGTGCCAAGTTCTGGACCAAAGGGTAGAGTAGTAGGTAGACTTGCACAAGTGTCCTAACAACTTTGCCATAAGATAGCGACGCACCTACAACATCTATGATATCTATTAGCCATGGTTACCTCTTACCATAAGGAAAGTTGTGTATTTTTCGATATTTAATTACATATATATTTTTTATGGAAACTAAATACATCTCTATTCCCCTTTGCCACTGCACCACGTGTTATTAGACGGAACGATTTCGCAATTTTATAAGTCGATTATCAGGAAGTGTTTGTAAAGAAAAACGTTTTTTGTCTATCTTTTTTTTTATGATAATTGAAGGCAACAATCAGACGGATTTCCTGATGGTAAAAAAAATCAATCTGCCTAGAGACACCAAGGGTGGTAATGGTGCACTGCCAACAGAAGGCCGGGATGTTAGGCCTCGAGGAAAAGGTAGTTGACCGGCTACCTTATCTTCTGAACCAGAACACGTCAACGGCAAGCATTGGACGTTATGGTGGAAGGAATAGATAAGGCGGTGGTACCAATCCAGGCGAGTCGCTGCAAAACTCTACCACCTAGTAGGTAGGATGTTACAATGTTCGTGACAATAAGCCTATGCTCGCCTTTTACGAGCAACCTGGCAGGAAAGCAGATGGTCTATTATGCAAAGGAGCCCGGACTAACATCAACATTTGAATTTCATGTCCATACTTACCATAGGTATAATAATGTCTTCAGGGTCAGCTATTACATATTTCATTCAATAGAATTTAAAGTATTGAAAACCAATTTGTCAATAATTATTAATACACTTCCAGTAATTGAATACACATAATATATTACTTGTCGATATACGCAGATCGGTTATCGACAGCATTGCGGCTAGCTCATTAGTAACCAGTCACTTTGTGGCGACTGGATATAATAATTAGCGTACTTATGACATAGAATACTAATTTTCTCTTCATGAGATACATAAATTTATGTTAGCTGTTAACTGTCAATATTAATAACCTATCTACAGGTAAAGATAGACCTTCGAGAGTTTTGTTGGTACGATATTTTTTGTTAGTTATTCAAAAATAGCAGCAGTTACCTGGTGAGTGATTTAAAACAGCACAATCTCTAATTAATAACATTTTTAATTATTTATACGGGATACTCACGATCTCTTTTTATTTTATTTGTCGATATTTCGGCCTATGCAACTAGGAGTATCCCGTATAAATAATTAAAAATGTTACAATCTCTAATCTTAGATAGGTTATTAATAATGGACGTAAATCACACGGATGTTATCCAAGGACGGTGTCAAGAGTCTCTGAAACCTAAGTAATGAATGTGGAAAGAGCTAGAAAGATCTGTAGAAATCATATTACGTGGTATTCGCTACCTATCTAGAAGGTGATTTGTAATGAACACCATGTTGCTATCATTTGTAAGTTTGTACCGTTTCAAATAAAGTTTTATTTTATTTTTATTTATTTTGTTATATATACATACTTTGTAGGCACCGAAGAACGTAATGAAATGAAATGAAATAAAAATTATTTATTTGCGGAATATGTGTGTTAAAAAGTTGTTATAAAGATATTTAAGAATACAACATATTCTACCACATTGTGGTATGTACACAGTGTGGTGGTACTTCCCGAGCATATTAAAAACTTACCATTTAATAAATTTAAAAAATGTATTAAGATAAAGTTGTATGGTAAGGGTTATTATAAGATTTCAGAATATTTAGAAGACAGAAATGCTTGGGATTAATTGCTCCTCATGCCAATCTCTGCAAATTATTTGTGAATGTAATAACCTTTTGTAAATTAGATTTATAAGAAATCAGACAAGCCCGCTGAGTTTCTTTCGCCGGATCTTCTCAGTGAGTGGCCGCGTTCCGATCCGGTGGTAGTTTTTAGAATTATATAGACGCGTTACAAGAATCTGTATATGGATCTACGTAATAAAAGCTATTTTGAATTTGAATTTGAATTTGGTTTGCAAATATTTAGTTAATTTTTAGAAGTTACATATTTCTATAAAAATGTACATTTAAATCACAGCCCTTATTTATATTTTAATAAACATTTAATTTATTTATGAACATAAGTTTCATAATTTGTTATAAATTATTTTAAAGGTAGATTAATTTTTAGTCCCATCTACCGCACACTACCACCGTTTCCAAACCTAGCCTAGTAGTGTTGGACGACCTTCCACCCGGTGGACTGATGATTTGGTCAAAGTCGCGGGGAGTCGCTGGTTATAAGCGGCTGGTGACCGTGACTTCTATCGCTTTTTAGGGTAGGCTTATGTCCAGCAGTGGACGTCCTCCGGCTGATGATGATGATAAAACTATATACGCCACTTATGAGTTGTCTGCAAGGCGAATGATATATTCTAAACACAGGACCTTAACAAACACAGAAAAAATATACATTAATTTTTTTTATATAGTATTAGAAGGCAAACAAGCTGGCGGATTTCCTGATAGTAAGAAATTCACGCCGTCTAGAGACACCTAACGAGGTAATAGTGCGTTGCCAACCTAAGCCCGGGGTGTTAGTCCTCAAGCAAAAGAAAGCATACTGGCTACCTTATCCTCCGAACCGGAACACGTCAACGTCAAGCACTGATGTTATGGCGGCAGGAATAGATAAGGCGGTGGTACCAATCTAAGCGAGTCGGTGTAAAACTCTACCACCTAGTAAGATGTCACTATGCTAGTGACAGTAAGCCTACGCTCGCCTTTTACGAGCTGCCTGGCAGAAAGGTAGATGGTCTATTCTGTAAAAGAACCCGGATCAACACGGGAGCAAAACAAAATAAAACTTTCTTGTCTGTGATAATAACTGAATTAACCGTTGATTTAATATCATCAGCAATGTGTGCTCATTATGTCCATTCAATCAGCAGCAGCTCGACTAATTAGCTATTATGGTCATGGTTGTTATACAGAAATTTTATGTATATTAGATACTAACAGTTTCACGCAGCTTCGCCTGCGTAACTTGGCTTTTAGTTCCGATTTTGATAAAGCAAAGCCTATGTCACTCAGGGATAATGTAGCATTCTAAAGGAATTTTTGAAATCGGTCTAGTAGTTTTGGAGCCTATTCATTTCAAATAAACAAAAAATCAAATCTTTCCTCTTTATAATATTAGTATGACAGTATTGACAGAAAACCTCTTCAAAGCTGTTAGCTCACAGTAACAATTATTAGATGGCTTTGATGTTTATCATAACTAGGACTGCTGTGGCTGAGGAAAGGAATAGATTAATGTTGTTTAATTTACTTTACGCTATAATATAAAAGCTGTGAAATAAAAGCTTTGACCATCTTAAAATCTATTCTCATATTATTTAAAAGCTGAAGAGTTTGTTTGTTGCTTTACTTGAACACGCAAATCTCAGGAATATTACTATTTCGATTTAAAAAGGATTTCAATGTTAGATAGTGCATTTATCGAGGAAGGTTATAAGTCATATGTTATTCCGCTCAACTCAAAAGAAGCAGAGCATATATAGAGAATGTTTAAAAATCAGGATGATTTAGGACGATAGAGAATGTTTAAAAATCAGGGATTTTTTTTCATACAAAGCGATTAATGGTAAACTATACGAAGTTCGCCATGTTGGCTAGTATACAACATGCCCATTCTATGTAGTAAGTGGGCCAACAGTGGGTCCGCGTAGCACAGATCATCTGCTTCTCTGACTGGTAAGAGGCGATCACAAATTAAAATATAAGTCATTACACGAGATAACTTGTAGTAGAGTACTGTGAAGTAACTTAGGAGTTATATATTCCCTCCGTCTGGTTTAGAGAGTAGGGCAGCTGGTAGAGTTACACAAATTGGAATACCCGGCCACAGGATAGCATTGTATGACAACTATGAAGTCAATCCAATGAAATCGTCAACGCCAAAGAAAACTTTAATTGCAAATGGGAATCATGACGATTACTAATTATGTTTTTTTTTTCTGATATTGGAAGGCAAACAAGCAGACGGATTTCCTGATGGTAAGAAATTCACGCCACCTAGAGACACCCAAGGTGGTAATTGTGCGTTGCCAACCTGAGGCCGGGATGTTAGGCCTCGAGCAAAAGTAAGTTTACCGGCTACCTCACCCTCTGAACCGGAACACGTTATGACGTTATGGCGGCAGAAATAGGTAAGGTGGTGGTACCATTCCCGGCGAATCGCTGCTAAACTCTACCACCTAGTCAGATGTCACGGAGTTAGTGACGGTGAGCCTATGCTCGCCTTACACGAGCTGCCTGACAAGAAAGTTACTCTCTTTTTTAAAAAATATGGATGGTCAAATGGTCTATTCTACAAAGAAGCCCGGACCAACACGGGGGAAAATTTAATTAATGTATTATAATGTATAAATGATAATTGTCGGAACAGTTTGTATTTATATTAGTAGTGACAAGTAAAGTATTATTATTACTTGCATTTAATTGTTACGTGTATAAATTCTTATATGAGATAGCGGAACTGATGACTGCAATTTTATTTCTTAATTTTTTTTTCATTAGCAATATATTTTAGAAGCCGCTAGGCCAGGAGTTTAATAATGTTAAATTCGAGACCTTCACTCTACCTACAAATATAAAAAAATAAATTAAAGTATATATATATCAACTATATACCTCGGAATAATCATCTTTTTTTATCAAAATTGGTCCAAATTTTCAAAATTGGGTCGAGTAATTTCATTACAAATGTGCAAAAAATACAGAGTAAAAATTGATAACATCCTACTTATTAGCAATAAATTATTTCATAACATTGCTACATTGCAACTTGAAAGAACGACAATTAAACGAACACACTTTTATATTTATAATGTTGGTATTGAATTATTATAAACTCAGGTGTAGACAGCAGTGCGATGAGCTTATAGTATAGGAGGAATCGGCGCATGAGTACCGAAAACTATTCCACCTCAATTTTTTTATGCGATCCTCTTCAAATTGTCCTCCTAATGATATAAATGCATGTTGCCATGGTGCAACCCAGTGCCATCTTGTTTGAACCGAAATTGTTTAAACAATAGCAAGAAATTGTTATTTTTCAACCGGACATTTTTTTATTAAAATACCAATAAAAAAGGTCCTATGACTTTTCACGATAAAGTTAACATTTATAAACATATGAATTTTTAAAAGTTTGAAAAATCTCAAATTTGGGTACTTTCAATCAATGAAAAATATATTTAAAAAAAAACAATGTTTAAGTAACATTTTTTTTTAATTCTCAACACAATAGTTAATAATATTGTTAATAAAGATAAAAAAAATCATTGTTTATATCTTTTTTTTAATTGTCAATTTCTTGAAGTTGAGGGATTCGTGTTGTTTGTTATGTTTGTGAACGATAGCGCAGTAAATAAATATAGTATTCTACCATATAAATTATAGTACTTTCATACTGATTATTAAAGCAATTCGTGCAAAATTATTCCCTTACTATTCCAAAATATCATAAATGCAGAACGTTAATGTTCAAGTTTTCACTTCTGTCGACACTCCCGGAGTGCAACCATTAAATACTGCCATTAAATAAATAAAAAAAAATGTCAAAGTGAAATTGTGTAAAAAAGGCACTATTGCTGAATATAGGATAAGAGTGCTTCGGGTTACTTGCTCCTCGTACCAATCTCTTATTAATAATTAGAGTAATAATATTTGTATTGAATAAGGATAAAAATACAAGCCCGCTGAGTTTCCTGCCGGATCTTTTCAGTATGTGTCCGCGTTTCGATTCGGTTCATTACCGATTTCCGGTTCAACAAATGATATATATTTAAAATAAAGTAATAAGGTATAAGTTTGCACTATTCAATTGGAATTGTTAGAATAAATAAAATGTCAAAAATGCAAATAGGTACAATGTCGAAAATAAATTATTTAAGATTCTATTAAATATCCAAAAAGTATAACAAAAGCAACTTAGTTAAAAAAATCACCCCTTACAATAAAAAAATATAAAAAATATTACATGACGTTGATACACATTTACACTGTTTACAAAGTTATCTAGCTCTGGTGTCTGGTGAGCAAGTCATTTCAAATGCTAATAGCTTCAGATATTGCCATATTACTGGCATTGCATACACACAACCAGAAGAGCCACGAACAGCCGATGTCGGCGCCGGCTGGTAGCACCAGTGATGGGTTTTACTTTTCCACATAGATTGCGACGAGACAAATAAGCCTATTTATTGATTACAATTCAGTTATATATTATCTATTATGTTCCTAAGCACCAAGTAAACATGAATCAAGAGATTTAGAAGAACTTTCGCCCCCATATGTGGTTTTGTGTAGAAGGGGTAGCAGAGGCACCCATGACTAGCCGAAGACACTAAGTTCCACAATTTGACAGGTGCCAAGTTTATCGCCAACAGTTTTTATTGGAAAATTGGAAAACCACATTTTCTTTTTGTTACCCAACCCGGGCATCGAACCGGAGAGCTCATATTGAAGTCAAGGCCAACACCTGAACCACTAGACAACAGAGGCGATTAAATCCTAAAGTGGACATTGCTACCAATCCAGAAACGAAAATGTATAATTGATATTTTTAATCATTCAGTTCATCTATTCTATCATCGTCATTCATGTTACAGTAGTACTATTTAAATTATGCGCTTCGGCTGTATGCGTCAATCTTTGGAATTACGAATTTATTTTAAAAATATGTATATATAGTTGGTATTACAAAATTAATCATTTCGCTTAAATTAAAATTAGGTCAGCCAATTTAAAAATAAACGTATAAATGTAAAAAAGATGTAAAAAAAGAGTAAAAAGTGTAAAGAAGATGCGCATAATATAAATAGTAGTACTGTATGTATTTTCTTACCCTTTGTTATTAAATAAAACGGCAAAAGCACAACAGAAAATTCGCATGATTTGTCTGTACTCTCTATTTGAACATATCTGCGCTAATACGATTTGCTTCATGTTTGCCGATTCATTTATACTCGTATCAGCAGGCCGGTGTTTCATTATTTTATCCAAAGCAACATCGTTTGGAACGAAAAAAAATATTTCTCTTTGTAATCCAATCACTTCGTTATTGGGAAAGTTACGTGATCGTCGACGGTTAGAGATCGAATTGGAACTTTTCGTTATATCATGGCTATTCTTTAAGGGCTTGCTATCATAGTTCTTTATATTTCGGATGGCGCCCACGTTTGCAGAGGTGAATTGTCTGGGTCCAATGGCAGTTTATGTAATAGTCAAGTTAGAGACTGAAATTGGAACATGTATACATGATATATGCATAGCACTGTACCAGCTATGCTTGTGATGACTTGTTTAACTTGTCAATTATGAGCTGTCTTATCACATTACAGAAACCGTGTTTTTTCACAGTTAAAGAAATGGGTTTATTGTAAAAATTAATTATAATAATAAAATATAATATCAAGGGCATTAGGGTACATGCTAATAAATGTTAGTTTTTTCCCTCATGAATATATTTTTTTGTAAATATGTTTTAAGTTATATTATTTTAACATTTCTTTAGGTTTTAGAGTTTTTGGTTCAAATCCATTTTTAGCTTGTATGATACAATCGTCTCAATAATCTACTTAAAAACATATTTGTTTGACATTCGTGCAGTAAGGCTTTCACAAGTGTTAAATAAATCCTTACGTCTTTACAAAATAGCAAACTTCAATTCAGTGTTCTTCAATGATAGACCGAAGCACACTAAATTTAAATAACACAGTGAATTTACATTGTATGGTAAGAGTTATTATAAGAATTCAGAATATTAAGAAGACAGAAATGCTTGGGTTCTATTGCTTCTCATACCAATTTCTACAAATTATATATGTAATGTTATATTTTTTAATTAGATTTATAAGAAAAAAGACAAGCCCGCTGGGGTTTCTTTCACCGGGTCTTGTCATTGAGTGGCCGCGTTGAAACGCGATGGAAGTTTTTAGATTGTGATTCAATGTGTCAAAAATATTTATAAGATCCAAGTGAAATTAATATATTATTTTTCACTATTACTATAACCTCCTCATATAACTGGTAACTGGTTAGCGTACTCGTTTAACGTTACTAACCAACCATAAGGCTCAGTTTCGATTTCCTTCAGACGCAAACATTTCTTTATTAACATTTATTTATATTATTTTTTCATTATAAATGAATATTTTAAAATATTTCTATGCATTAACATCGTTGACTAGCACCAATAGTACAGGCATATGATATGCTTACTTTTGGGTTACATCAGTTTGTGTAATTTGCCCCCAGACTTGCCTCAAATTTTAATGATTTTTTCGAAGATACTTAAAAAAAGAAAACAAATATCACCTCGGACATGATTTGAATTGACACTTTGCCTTAAGCTTATTTAAGCTCTAACTATTTGTCCTACTAAGAATTCAACTCCTGTGGATAAATTTTCAGTTTCAATTTCATACGTCTACCGTTTACGTGGGTAGTTATGTCCCATATATATACTGTCCTGTGTGACTATTTGTTTTTTTTTTATGATATTGGAAGGCGGATTTCCTGATGGTAAGAAATTCACGCCACCTAGAGACACCAAAGGTAGTAATGTTGCGTTGCCAACCTGAGGATGGGATGTTAGGAACGAGCAAAAACAAGTTTACCGGCTACTTTACCCTCCGAACCGGAACACGTCATGACTTTATAGCGACAGGAATAGGTAAGGCGTTGGTACCAATCCGGGCGAGTCGCTGCGAAACTCTACCACCTAGTCAGATGTCACGGTGTTAGTGACGGTAAGCCTATGCTCGCCTTTCACGAGCTACCTGGCAAGGAAGGCAGATGGTCTATTCTACAAAGGAGCCCGGACCAACACGGGGAACCTTTAGCACCATTAAATTAGGCTTCCATTTCGCTGAAATATTTTTAACAAATATTTTAAAAATGCAAAATAGAGATTCGTTCGTTGAACATCAGCCGTTTACAGTTCACTGGTTGGTAAAAGTTCATTGGTTCTTTTGATGATAAATTTGTTTAAGAGGGTAAGAAAAACTATTCAACTAGATCCTTTCAACCAAGCAGTACATCCTAACGTTCGCCTTCGAATTTAATATGTAGTAAATCTTTATGTTATTAGTACTAAGTATAAAAAGTAACTGACCAATTCTGTACCGCGAAACTAACTATTGCATGTGTCTTCACCTGCAATGAAACATTATATTTAATAGGTAGTATCACTGTCATGTTTTGGTCTAGAAAGAACGTACACCGATCAACTTACTCGGTGTACGGATTAACAATCAAGTAACGCAGCGTTACCACTTTTTCTATGCTATATATTATGGTACTATAATACCCCGTGTAAATGACAGGATTATGTACATGATAGACATGCATGTGTAGTTGGAATTTCGTGTCGGAAATTTCATTATTTTTTTTAAAAAAATTGTATTTTTTTATTGATTTCACTATTATTTCATCAATACTATCTAACGCAACTCGATTTTTATTTATAATCTAATAAATATCACAGTTTTACTAAAAACAACAATGTAATAAAACAGGGTCGGCATCTACATCTCGCAACGCGCGGCTTAATGCATATACTTTGTTCGCTATACATTGCAGACTAAAAAAGTGCTAAATACCACTTGAAAAAGTGCTAAATTCCATTTAACCACTTGTTTGCGACAAAAACTGTTAACGGAATTTCGAAGTCTGATATGTATTTAAACTTCTACAGAAGTTTTCGTTACGGTGTCAAATACACCCTGTATAATATTATACTTTTATAATAAAAATGGTATCGTCTCTGTGGTCTAGCAATCCAGGCTTAACTTCTTTGAGATTCCGAGTTCAAGGGTCAGACAACAAGTGTATTTTCAATTTTCTGATAAAAATACGGTTGGCCTGACTTAGTGTCTTCTGCTAGTCATGAGTGCCCTGCTTGTGCTTTTACCTACCTCTCCCGGGATATGGGTGTAAAGATACTTACTTACTTATTAAAATAAAGTATGGTATAACCTTTGGTAAAGGCAACGGGTGTTTATTATTATCAAAAACTGTTCCTACTTCCCAGCTTTCAACGTCATAAGAAAACAATTCGTAAACTATCACAGACGTCTATTTCGAGTGTATTGACTTTGAAGCGAGATTAAAGAAAACAATAAACTTACTGCTTACTTACTTACTTTTTTCTTTCTTCTAATAAACTTACTACTTAAAACTAAAATAAAACACACTCTTTTCAAAAAGCCCAGCCAGAAGATAGCGACGCAACAGTAAAAAGTCCATAAGCAACTAATAATTTAACGTTAAGAGAATAGTCTGCGAATCAATATAATATCGCTACATTTTAAATCTCGACTCGAATTTTCGACCCGCCCGGATTAGTACCACTGCCTAACCTATTCCTGCCGTCATTACGTCAGCGCTTGCCGTAGACGTGTTCCAGTTCGGAGGCTAAGGTAGTCGGTAAACTCACTTTTGCTCGAGGCCTTACATCCCGGCTTCAGGTTGGCAACGCACCAATACCACCACCACCACCATTGGTATCTCTAGGCGGCGTGAATTTTTACTATTAGGAAGTCCTTCTGCGTGTTTGCATTCCGATGTCATAAAAAAAGAGTCAAATATAGTTAAAATAGGAAGCTATCAATATTTATTTCAAGTAGAAATCAGCAAGTCAAAAGCAGAGCACTTTTGCGCTGCAAAATCGTTAATCAAAAAATAACGAGTAAATCTCTAAAAGAGCCATTTTGACTTACAAAAAAAATAATCGCCAGATACATTATCGTACTCGGCACGCCATCCGAAAGCAAAAGCACTCAACACTAAAAGCGTAAATGGCGCTGTAAACCTTGATCATCGTTTACAATTAAGATTAAACATGGCGGAATTAAAAACCGCGGTAAATATTGGAATCTTAGTAAGTTTGTAAGTATGAATGTATGGATAGATAAATATTTCATGCAGAAATTGCTAAATAAATTAACTTTGTAAGACAGCAATTTGTAAATTTATTTGTTATACCATATCACATTTATTCACAGAAAAATTCACATTAACCCTCGATCACTCGCGCGGGGTGCTGTGACCACCCTACGCATATTTGAACATTAAAATTAAAAATAATTTCTGTAGTTACGAATCTGCGCTTCTAAGTATCTACATGTGACTTTTAAATGCATAGACGCGGGGCGAGAGGAGCAGTTTGGCGCAACTATTCACAGTGTAAGAACTTGTCAAAGTTTACGTGGGGTGGTCACGACACCCCGCGAGCGCTTGCGTTATACTTTTTCGGAAGTTATTTTATCAGCAAGGTACGTTTTTTCAATTGTTTTGTAAAAGTAAATTATCCAAGCGCGCCCTTTTATAATATAATATAATTATTAGTGTATTTCTTTGCATGACCGTTAATATCTTCTGTTTTTTTCAAAGTTTTATTTACGTTGCCTTTTTCGTAGGTATGTAACTTATTTTTCAAATATTTTTGTATTTAGATGAGTTGGGAACAAGAGCAAGCGAGATTGACATCTTTGATAGAAGAAGTAGCGTCAGGTAATGAAGATGATGTTGCAGTGGAAAGTGATGCCAGCATCGATGAAAATTTTATTCAAGAATCATGACTCTTTGTCAGAACAGGATGCTTCATGCGTGGAAACTATAGTATTTCAAGGATTTGTTCACGTTGACCATTGAGATTTTTCTTTTATATGCTGAATACTTTCGGTATCAATGCCAATGCAATTTGTAATTGCAATATACCGCAATCTCAAAATAGTATGAAAAGGCCAGACTTTTTGGAATCATTGGGTTTGAGCATGCTTCAAGGTCAGGTGACCTCTAGGTAGAAAGAAGATCTTTTCAACCAGGACTACCCAAATCACTTAAGAATATGTTAAATACTCCTGGGCCAATCATCAACAAAAAAACAGCACTGCACAGTTTGTCCAAGGCCTATAGACATCAAAACGCAATGCAATAAAATACTGCAATTTTTGCAAACAAAGCATATGCCAAAAAACACATGAACTTAATTTTGCGGTCCCTGTTCAGAAAAGTAATAATTTTTTTATTTTACTGTTTTAATAAATCCTCACATTTTTGTTTTTCAACGATAAAGTTTATGTTGAAAATTTAGAAGTTATTTTTTTTTGTTTCATTGTGGACTGATCTCAATTTTACGACCAAAAAGGCTGATTATTGTAATGTTTCGTAGAATACAAATAAAGTCGATTATAAAATTTAAGGTTTTTATTTCCATTCATCATGTAAAACAAAATAATAAAATGCTGGTATATGTCCATTACGTAATTTTATACGTTTACTTTAAGTAGCTGGGGTGACCACAACACCTCACAAGTGCTGACAAGGCTAAAAGTAACGCGAATAATCAAGGGTTAAAATATACGCCTTCAATTGTCTACTAATGTATGTTCTATTTGTTATGGTTTTTAACAAACCCGATTAGAAAAACATTATGTACACAAACTTACACATGACTTACAGAACATTGTGAAAAATTGTACTCAGAATATGTACAATAATTTCTACGAAAATGAAATTTGTATAAAATATTTCAAAGCAAGGAAATAATATAAAATTTACAGTTTGAGTTAAATGAAACAAACGATCAGTTTTTTTTCTACTTCTCGGCATTTTTTTATCTTAACACATTATCTAGAAGTGCTAGAGATCGATGTTAGTAACCCTGCTTGCATTATTTAATGCATTCGTTCGTAAAACGGATATAACATGAATTGGTTGGGCGATTGAAATATCCACGAATGTGCTTAATTGACTTTTAGCGAATTTAAAGCACTTTTTTGCTCCATATTTATTACCATCACATTTTTTGTATGCAATTTTTATGATGATTTACGCTTCAGACGGAACTTGTTAGGTTGTTGCAAATGACCAATTCATAAAATGAAATTAGTATGTACGCTTCACAAACTCGTGATGAAAAATATTGTCACCATTTCGACCACCACGCGAGAGACTTTGTAGAGAATGAAGCTATCCAGACGATTGATTCCTTGCAGTCTAAGATCCGAACCTGAGTCGATCTGCACCGACCTGAAAATAGTATAAAACACGTTTTGTAATAAGCTTAGAACATTAAAAAATAAATAAAAATTAAATTTAAATTAATTAATAGAAAATAAATTAAAATTAGGTTAGCTAAAAAATTCTGGGCACAACATTTTTTATTTTTTCAAATAAATATTCTTTATCCAATGTTGAAATATTTTCATATTTAAAATATTGTATGCTGACCTAAACTATAAGATGCACAAAATAATCAAAACTTGGGTTCCCTGTTATTTACCGGGGTTGCCAAGTAAAAACAATTATGATGATGCAAATTAATCCCACTTGATTGGACAAAAGACAAATGTATATCAACATAAGGGCTGTTTCTTTGCAAACACAGTGATATAAGGTTATCTACTGAGACAAAAAACGGAAAAATGAAAAATCATTTTTTAAAAAGTAAAAAAAAATCTGTTCAGGATTCTTTAAAACCCACTTCAAATATAATTTCTAATACGATAAATTTATTTTATTTGTTTCATGCTATTATTAGCTCGGTGTAGGTTAATATAGGTTCGGATCTTCTGCTATTGATCGTGTTGTATTAGGATACACTCGCCGTATTTTGATATTAAGTCCCGCCACATACAACCAAAATTTCGTTTTGAAACTATTTCAAACACAGCGACTACATACAAATCTATAGAACTACGACATACATTCGAATTTTTCCGTACGAATTTTGACTAGATTTTTTATAGGGGAAAATTTATTTTTGAAATTTCGAAATTGGATTCCACAAAGGAATTTCATTTGTATGCGGTGGACCTAAATCTATCTACTCGTATCTGATATTTGGTTCTCATTTTCTTCTATAACCAGAAATGTTCAAATTCGTTCCAACATTCATTCATTCATTCATATCAATACCATTTCAGTCAACTCTCTTTTAGCTTAATGGCGATGAAACAAACCCCAAGAGTACCACAAATGCACTGGATACGTTTTCTATAAAGCCTTTTTACTCAGTACATCCACAGCTTTTCGGCTATTTTGAAATAATGAACATGGTTATAAATATGGTATCATGCCCATCATCTCGATGCATGGCGATTTACAACTGTGCAATTCCGAGGACATTTTTTACCCCGTATAACACCTTTGTGGAATCAGTTACCGAGGGCGGTATTCCCAAACGATTATGACTTAGGAACCTTCAAGAAAAGAGCGAACTCATTCCTTAAAGGTCGGCAACGCATCTGTGATACTCCTGGTGTTGCGGATGTCCGTGGGCGGAGGTGATCACTTTCCATCAGGTGACCCACTTCCTCGTTTGCCTCCTCTACTATATATAAATATATATGTTCCACTATTGTCGATACATTACTCTGTCGAGAAAGTTCTGGGAAAAAATCACTAATACACAAACTGTTTGTAATTCAGAACGATACACTTACGCTAAAGAATAGTCCAAACATCAAAACATTTTTAAAACGCTATTTCTGGAATTGAGTTTTCGCTGCGAATTTTCTTTTATATCTTCTATCGGTTGAAGACGGGTGCGATGAAGTGGTACTTAAATCAAATATATAATATAGTACCTACCTATTTATAACTGAATTAACTCGTATAGACCAAAGTTGACATTGCACGGTCAGATTGCTTAGATATTATCCGGGGGTTGGTCAAGAGTTTTCGAAACCAGCATGTTTGTATAATAAATGTGGAGGAAGCCAGACAGGTTTGTCATGATGGTGAAGATTAGCACACGACACCCTCTCCTATTCCGTAAAGGACTTGGCGTGAAAATATGTATATAAAAAAACGTTATATTTTCGACTCTTAAATTTTTTGACCATCATGTTTTGTAGCTTAATAATGTTCATAATAAAACAGAATAATCATTTTTCTCTTTATACTTTGCATCTGAATAAGGTCAGGCACATAATATTTAGACATTAAATAATAAGAAATGTTTTTAACTAACTAAAAGCGTTAAAAAAAGATAAATACTATGAACAAAATTATAAGACACTGTTGATAAGGCACACATCATCGTATCTAACCTACAATGAACTGTATGTTTGTAGGTAAACTTTAGCTTGCACGTAGCACTAAATTGTTAGACGGAATGTTGAGATAAGGGTATATTTTACTAGTACCTGATAATACGTCTAGCATGAATGCTTCGGGCGAACCTGAGCCTTAAGCGGGCGGAACGCGGGACTCGAAGTGGTAACGGCTACATGGCGAAACTGATGTGCATACCTCAGTGACTACAGCCTCATTAATAACCTCATAAATAAACCACATTTTTAATCATATTCTACAGAAGATGTTGATGATACCATGTTGGTCCGGGCTCCTTTGAAGAATAGATCATCTGCCTTTCTGCCAGGCAGCTCGTAAAAGGCTAGCATAGGTTTAACGTCACTAGCACCGTGACTAGGTGTTAGAGTTTCGCAGCCACTCGCGCGAATTGGTACCACTGCCTTACTTATTCCTGCCACCATAATATCAGTGCTAGCCATTGACGTGTTCCGGTTCGGAGGGCAAAGTAGCCGGTAATCTTACTTTTGCTCGAAGCCTAACATCCCGGCTTCAGGTTGGCAACGCACCATTACCACCTTTGGTGTCTCTAGGCGACATGAATTTCTTACCATCCGGAAATCCGTCTGCTTGTTTGCCTTCCAATATCATAAAAAATCAAATATAAAAGAAAGTGGGTTTAGTTATACTGTTTATAACTCAAGAACGGCTGAACCTGTTATGCTGAAAATTGGTGAGGAGGCTAGATCCGGGAGACTTCCATAGGATAGTTTTATCCTATTAATATTATAAATGCGAAAGTTTGTAAGTATGGATGTATGGATGTTTGTTACTCTTTCACGCTCGAATGGCTGAACGGATTTGTCTGAAATTTAGAAGACAGATAAATTGTGACCTGGATTAACATATAGGCTATTTTTAATCCCGATCGCACACCGGGTTTCTGTGAAAACGCGGGCGAAGCCGAAGGTAGCAGCTAGTCCTATATAATTATGACGAAACTGAGAAGAACATTTTAATTTTTCCCATACAAATGGAACGCGCGGAAAAAGTTCGCGAGAACAGCTAGTGATTTATAAAAGTAAATCCCCATTCAGCGTGACCACGTAGAATGGGGATTCACTTTTCGCATCACGCCTGAACAGATAAACAAATTTCGCTAATTCTATTTTTATTGTGTTAGTTACTTTAACGAAAAGTATGAGAAGGAAGAGAAAACCCGGGGAAAACGCAGGATTAACGGGAATATCTACACTTTTTTTCATACAAACTGTTTATAGCTTTTAAAATCAAGCGATACACTAATAAAAATATAAAGCAATTTTACAACCAATAAATGTGGACAAATCTTATAACAATATATCTATATTAAGTGATGATTATGGCATGGAAAATCAACAACACTAATACATAGAAATACTCATAAAATACAACCTTCAATATTTTTTTCAAAATAAAACCCAGAAACCAATAGACAACCAGGCCCTGTAATGCAGACTTCTATATTCTTAGCAAATTTAGGATTTTTTTTAGTTTTTGATTATTTTTTATCAATTTGTTTTGTAAAAATGTGTCATTTCCTTTTTCTGTTGTAAAATTTTTGCACTACCGTATTTTTGTTACCGTGTTTTTGGTGTTTTTAAGTGTTGGACTTGACTGCGTAAGGTCCCGGATTCGATTCCCGGGGCGGGCAGCAAAAAGAAAATTTGTTTATTCGAATTATCTAACAAAAAAATGTTGTTCGGGATTGGAAGTGTGCCCGGTTAGCGATGGGACCTATCACACCTATCACATTGTAGGACTTAGTGTAACTGGTATATTTTGACGTACTTCATATCCCCGAAGAGGTAGGCACAGGCACAACCAGGGCACCCACGACTAGCTGAAGACTCTAAGTCCCACAATGTGATAGGTGGCAAGCCTATCATTAGCTGGGCACATGTTATTATCCAAGCCCGAGCAACGATTTTTTTATTAGAAAATTGGAAAAACCTAATTTCCTTTTTGAAGCCCGACCCGGTATTCGAAACCCGGGTTCGATTTCCGGTTCCATGACTTGACTACATGACTTGATCGTGTAGTCAAGTCCAACACCTGGACCACTAGACCGCAGAGATGAAAAAATATACATAGAAATTTTTTATTGTTTTGTATGTAAAGTTATTATGAAATGTTAGTTAAATCAGTATACACGTCTGACCACTAGTCGCATTCGTCCCGAGTTGATTTTTTGTTGGTTATTTTATGAGATATTTATATTTTATACCAAAATAATGACACGGACACTTAAAAATATTTGACTCAGAATCGAATACTTAATACTCACCTTTAACAAGCCTTCAGTATCTGTATGAATATGCACTTAATAGTGTAATGTTTTAGTCTTACTTCTCTCTCGACTCTAATGCAAAACCCCTATACTGTGCGCAAAACTTCAATCTTCACCCTCTTTGTGTAGAAAATGTAATATAACGAGCACCTGGAGCTTATGATGTAAAATGTTTCCTAGAAATTATTATAATGTTAAGTGCTTTCATAACTCTATAGTAAGATACTTCTTACGCCAAAAAACTGGAGAAAGTAGAAAATTCGTTACCTCAATGTACAAATATATTTGTATGTCTGTACTTTCGTATAACAAAGTTTTAGCTGTTGTGTTTATTGAAGCACTCTTTGATAGTAGGTAAACACACATACATATCTTCGTGGCAAGTCCCTTACGGGGTAGGCAGCGAGTATCGAGTGCCAAACCTCACGATCCTGACAAACCTGTCTTGCTTCCTTCACATTCATAACCCTTTTCATACAAACACGTTGGTTTCGGAGACTCTTGACACCACCCTCAGATAATATCCGATTGATCTGATCGTGAAATGTCAGCCTTGGTCTTCCCGGGTCTAGCAAAAGAAAGTAATGAAAAATATAGACTAAGTATTAATTATTCTTCTTTTGAAAGAGCTCTAATTTTAATTTCAAATACAAGTTCAAAATATAAAAGAAAAGAGAGTTTATTGGTTCTAAAACGTGAACCCTAATTACATTTAATTAAACGGAATGTTTAGTATATTTACTCCCATATTCTCGAAGTAGTAAGCGGAGGTACAACCAGGGCACTGACTACTAGCCCAAGAGACTACTAACTGGAAAACCTATCGCCAACCAGGCACTCTTGTCGGGTAGAGCTATTTATATCAGAAAATTGGTACCACTACCATACTTATTCCTACCGCTATAAGTAATTGCTTCCGTTGACGTATTCCGGCTTAAGAATATAGCAGCCAGTAAACTACCTTTTGCTCGAGGCCTAACATTTCAGCTCAGGTTGGCAACACACCATTACCATCTTTGTTTCATTTTCAAATCCACATTTTCTTACCACAATTCTTACAATCAGAAATTCCGAATGCTTGTTTTCCTTCTAATTTAATACATTCTGTCATATTTATTTTTATTTGTCAACCCGATTATCGGACCCGGGACTTCATCAAGACGGAGAGCTAAAGCACAGAGACGATCCTTTTCATTCATTGATCACTTGATCTGATCACTGGTGGATTTTATGGAGTGCCCTACATCCGACAGAAGATTGAGCCTAAGTTATGAAAATGTTAATTGATATATTCCGATTTATTTTAAAGAATATTCAAACAAAATATAAACATAAAACTAAATATATACATAAAAATATAAACATAAATATAAACAAACATATTTAAAACTAAAAATTAAGAAAAAAACGAGCCTGCCAAGTTCACCAGGTCTTCTCACTACTACTTTTTTGTATGTTTATTTAATTTAGTTATGTATAGAGTTAGATAAGATTTCTAGTTGATTTTGTTATTAGTTATGTGTGGAAAGTTTTAGCCTGTTATTAAACGTTTCTTTATTTCTTTCTTTCTCAGTGAGTTGATAGCGAAAAAGGTCGTCTATGTGAAATGCATAGTTACATAATACATAGTGACACGATATTTTTATTAAAAGTATCATAATAGTAATCTCATGAATAAAAATGTCCGTGTAACAGTTATGTACGAGTTTGATAGAAGTAACATTTCTCTGATATGGTAATGTGGCGGTTAAATATCTTACCAGACCGGCTGGATTAATTTCGAGAATTTTTTTTTCCTATTTTTTGTCCACGGGGAAAACTTTTTTGTGTATCTTCTGAGGGGACATTAAAGAAGGATTACCTTTTTTAATGATAATGGAAGGCGAACAAGCAGGTCGATTTCCCGATGGTGAGAAATTCACGCCGCTTAGAGACACGTAAGGTGGTAACGTTGCGTCGCCAACCTAAGGCCGGGAGGTCAGGCCTCGGGCAAAAGTAAGTTTACCAGCTACCTTAGCCTCCGAACCGGAACACGTCAAAGGCAAACATTTGATGTTATGGCGGCACGAATAGGCAAACCGGTGGTACCAATCCGGGGGAGTCGTTGCGAAACTGTACCAAAAATAATTATATTAAAAAATATTATTCCGATATTGAAGCTGATACCTTTACAGTTTCAAATATCATTTATATACCTATTATTTTAAGTTTAAATATTTTTCTCTAAGAACCAATCCGGGTGAGTCGTTGCGAAACTCTACCACCTATTCAAATGTCACGGTGTTAGTGACTGTAAGCCTATGCTCGCTTACGAGCTGTCTGGCACAAGAAGGCAGTTGGTCTATTCTGCAAAGGAACCCGGACCAACACAGTCTAAGTAGCAATTGCGCTACCCCACCTAAAGCCCCACCATATTCTTAGGCTCGGGGGGCTGTTGAATCAGTTAGCCCATTCTAGCTCAGCTCTTCGGGCAGTAAAAGGTTTACTTTCATAATTAACTGACACCATAAGTTTGACATAAGCAAAAGCATGTGGCTAAATCCAATGAAGTTAACCAGACCACTACGGCACATTACTCAATCTCGAGCTTTTTAACCTACTTCAAGCAGGTTAGGTCTTTAAGGAGAGATTTTGTATATTTGTTTTTCCTTGTACGACTTGACTGATAGATAAAATAACAATTTTGTTTACAAAACTATCAATCTTTCACACATTTTTTTAGATCAATTATTTAATTTTGCATATGAAGCAGAAGATATTAAGTAGTTCAAAATCTATTTCAGATTTGCCATCGTCGGCGCTTGGTAAAACTTCCAAATTCCAATTTCAAATTTCAAATTCCAAAAAAAAAACACTTGTACAGTACAAGTGTTTTTTTCTTTAAAAATATGAATAGTTCAAAATCATTTTGATACCCAAACGGCAACATTAGTTTTGCAATTAGCGTTCACAGTCAAGGCTGTTTGCATTTTTTACTAATACACTTTCGTTTGAAGAAAAAAAAGTACACTTTCGTTTGAATATAATATATATTGTGTACTTACTGATTATGTTGCTCCTTTGGATCATAGCCATAAAGTCTCGCTAGCTAATAAAAAACACCGTGTATAATTTATATCTTTTAATTTGCTGAAAGGATTATAAAGATTCAGACATTATCTGAATTGTCTCCATAGCCCAAGACTTTTTTAGGTGTCATTTAAAATGATTAATAATTTACAGATTGTAGTTTTCAGCTTTTTATATTTATTTTAAAACAAGTGAATAAATTGAACGCAGAAAATTCATACATTTTTATCATATACTTACATATTATATCAGAATTTTGGTGAATTTCTTATAAGGGAAACTGGAAATGGAATTCCTTACGTTTTTCACTGTATGGTGTTTTTTTTTAACATTTTGCATGTCATAAAAAATATAAACTGGATCCATTATTGTAAAGTCGAAGTCAAATGCTGTTAATATTAGATACTTATAAAGGTATCATTACTTTATTTGATATTATCAGTGACAAAAAAACTTTAGCAAGTTTACAGGATATTTATTGCTTAACACACAAATTATACCGAATAACACGATTAATGTCAGCTCTAATTAAATTAGAACGACGCCAGTGTTTTACGAATATTCTAATTGAAACGGCAATCCGATTTAGAAGTCAAATTTGTACACAAAGCGTTAATAAATTGTTAGTACTGTCAATTGAAAAAGGCTTATATTGTTAATTAAGCTATTTTTAACCCCCGGCAAAAAAATATTTGTTATAAGTTTGACGTGACTGTATTTATATGTCTATGTATCTCTATGTATAAGTGTCTGTGGCATCATAACTTATTTTTTTTAATGTGTACAAATATTCCCAGTCGGTGTTGCTAATACTGCAATCGATCATTAACTATGCGATGTCGCTTCTCTTTTAATATATAGTAGATTTCGGTGGAATTCAAATTACACCTAAACTTACCATCTATTTTTATTAATTCATTAGCACACTTTATATAATAGCAAAAATGTACACAGATTATAACATCAGCTACTTGCAACAGGTATCTAATTTAATTGTCTAGTATTTGTACTGCTGCAAATAAATTCTTGAATTAACTCAGTCTCAGGAACATAAAACAGATAAACCACATTTACTAAAAACCTGTTCCTTTTTACACGTATAAAATAACTATTTCAAATGGACTATAAACACTTTTCCGAGTAGCTGTACCCACGTACAGCTTAATAAAAGAGATGTTCTTTGTACTTGGTAAATGAACAGAAATATAAACCAAGAAACATGATGTGACTCCTTATTTTGTGTTAATAAATTGATCTAACTTTTCTCGTTGTTTTTTTGGTATTTTAGGGATCTGTTTAGTTATTGCTCTTACCTCACCAAAATAATATAGATCAATATTCTTTATAGGTTACTAGAATTTTCACGTTTTGTTTCACGAATTTTGCCTTACTCAGTTTTTTTCTGCACCGATTTTGATGAAACAAAGCCTATGTCACTCAGGGATAATGTAGCATTCTAAGGGTAAAAGAATTTTTGAAATCAGTCTTGTAGTTTCTGAGCCTATTCATTTCAACGGATCATTCATTTCACGGACACACCTGTAGGGTTACTCTGGAATCTCGATATCATGCGAATTGGAAATTGGAATCGTAGATGTCACTTTAGGTACTTGTGAATACAGAATTAGAGGATTATTGACATTTAGTTACAAATAAATTCAACGAATAGGATAAAATAATTTACTATTTACTATAACTAAATGGTAATAATTCGCCAGTATTGTGTTCAAAAGTACCTAAGATGACATATTCGATTCCAATTTCCAATAATGCATGACTCGAGCTTCGAGAGTAACCCTACTGAACGGATCAACCAATTTTGTTACTTCTTTTTTGTTGTATCAGATAGCTAATAATGATGCCAGAAAAGGTTCATAAAAATCAATATTCATAGATAGGATAGCACAATATCCGTTGACAAAGCTAGTAAAAAATCTTCAAACAAATTACGCCAGTTTATCTAGATAATTGTATGTTTGAGTTATAGTTGTTAGAATAATATTTACATAACATCGAAATATCGACAAATGAAATAAAAGGAGATCGTGAGTATCCCGTATAAATAATTAAAAATGTTATTAATACGCGATGATTAAAAAATATTTACGTAGTTTTAAAATGAACGACCAGACATAGAAAATCGAACTAATACATAAAATATATAAAATATCGCTAAAATAACCAGGTTGAGATAACTCCAAAGTAAGCTGGTTACGTATTTGTGTTTTGAGTTTTAGTCGGCGATACTAGTACATAGAATAAATAAATACCAGTATAAATTAAATAAAGTAATAATAAATACCAGTATAAATTAAGTAATAAAGAAAAAAAGAATTATTTATAACACATAAAGATAGATAGTAAATTTAGGTGTAATCAGAATTATTTATAGTACAAATGCCTACCCGCGGCCGAAATCGAATCCGCGTATTGCGGTGGGTAGATGGAATTAGACGTGTACGCTAAGCCCTAGCCATAAAAGCGGTCAACGAATGCTTATTTCTGATGGAAATCAACCCCCCCCCCTACCTTTTGCTGAGGCGCTAATCACAAGTAAGCAATAAATCTTTACAGGATTTGTACAAAACCAATATGAATTAAACGGAACAAAATAAAAATAAATGCTTTTGTAACGCGTTACGTTCCTCCATATCTCATATACCTTCGTAATGGTCCCCCAAAGAACCGTGAAAGGACG
>NJDC01013027.1:31983-56205 GCA_002245475.1 Calephelis virginiensis | reverse complement strand
TAAATGTGGTTCATAATTTATGCTTTTGTTTATGCAATGACGAGTATAAAACAGTGAAGGGTATAAAACAGTGAAGTTACTCCTCTCATGTCATTGTCATAATTAAAGTGCTAATGGAAAAAATGATAAAGGGATACTGCGATAAGGACAATACATGAAATTAATAAAATAGCAGACGAAAGATTATTACAACATATAAGATGCGAATCTGGAAAGATGTAGGTAATCGTACCTAGGTTGACATTCCATGATGAAATTGCTCGAGCTCAAAGGGTGGTGTCACAAAGGGTGGTGTCAGCCTTTGAAAAGAGTAACGCATATGGAGGAAGCTGGGCAGGTTTGCAAGGATCGTAAAACTTGGCACTTAAAAATATATATTCCCTGCAAGGGACTTAGCGTAAATGTGTGTGTATGTGTGTGTGTGTGTGTGTGTGTGGGTGTGTGCGCGTGCGTGCGTGCGTGCGTGCGTGTGTGTGTGTGTGTGTGTGTATGTGTGTGTGTGTGTGTTTTCAAAAATATTGCAAGACAGCTAACGAATAGGTAATTCTCCTGAGGTCTGCAAAAGATTATCGCCTGACACAGATGTTAATGATTGTTACTGATTAGGTCACATCAACAAATCTATCGGCTACTACATTCTGTCATTAAACACAAAAATGACGGTCAGTGATGTTATGGTGACATGAATACCTACCTACCTAGAAGCAGTAAAAATTTTTGACAGAGGTGAATTAATCGTTAATCGTACTTACATACATACATACATATCTTTACGTTAAGTCCCTTACAGGTTAGGCAGAGAGTTTTGAGTGCTAAACCTCATGATTCTGACAAACCTGACTTCCTTACACAAATTTTAATCATAATTCTTAAAAGAGTCTTTCGCTACATATCATAAAACAAAGTCCCCAGGCTACATCTGTCTCTGTTTGTTTGCAATAAACCGAAAAATTACTGATAAAGTATTCATACGGTTCCTGCCGATAGATGGAATGATTCTTGAGAAAGGTTTAAAAGTGAAATAAGTTAAGGTTTTGTATAAATTTATTTGTATACGATATTTATTCAACATGTCGGAAAAAATGTTTCGGTTAGGAGCTTTGTTCCCCTTATAGTAATAAAAAAAATATGTTTTTTAATCTTACTAAAATGTTCAAATGGTAATTTATTAAATCCATGTTACTCTTTAAAAAATAGCACTTGTAATGTTGTAATTTTAAAGCTGTTTAATCCAATACAGTAATTAAACTTTTTTAAACCAAGCACAATAATCACCTTTATCGTTTCATGTATAATATGTTTGTTCTTTTACATTATACAATTTCATTGAATAACTTAGAAGTCACCATAAGATAAATAAAAAAACATCAAGAAAATCGACCATGTAGTATATATATACCATCGTATAGTACCATCTTCACGGGGTGCTTTGGGCCTCTCCGTTAGCAGTTCTGATTTATCGCTTCTTCTACTGAACGCGTTTCTACCACTGGAATCTGGATAGGTTTGACTATGTTTATGTATGTCGACTGGATAATCTACATACATAAATATAGTCAATTTGTCGTCGTATAATTTTTTACATTAATTTTAAAATAAGTTTTATCACTTGAGCGAAGCTGGGCCTGGTCGCTTGTATTAAATATTTAACTATAACTAAGCTTTTAAACTTGAACACAATATATTAGTACAACACATAAACTAAAAACTTAAAACCATAGCATTTATTCTTTAAGAAACTTACATTTGTAGTGGCATTTGTTGATTTTGAAATATGAACAGTGGTAGTTTATAGTAGATAGGGTAAAAGTTGATCTAAATAAAATCATTATAACGAAGTTATGTAATTATAAAAACAAACTTAAAAATTATTTTAAGCTATCCCCGCTTTTTTTTTAGCTTCCTCTTTAATCACTCTATCAAAAAATATCATCAAAATTCGTTGCTTACTTTTTAAGATCTAAGCATACATAGGAACAGACTGCGGAAAACTACTTTAATTTGTACTATGTAGTGAATTGCATTCCCAAAGTGGTAGAATACCTAAGTATTTTGTAGAAACTTCTTAAGAAACAAAACAAATCGCCTCTGTGGTCTAGCGGTTCAAGAGTTGGTCTTAATAAAGTCCCGGGTTCGATTCCCTGATCGGAAAACAAAAAAGAAAGTATGAATTTTCCAATTTTCTAATAAAAAATATGTTGCTCGGGATCTGCGCCAGGTTAGATGATAGACTTGCCACCTGTCCCACTATGAGACTTAGTGTTTTCGGTTAGTCGAAGGTGCCCTGTTTGTGCCTCTGCCTATCTCCTCGGGGATATAGGCATGAAGATACTTTCTCAAGAAACATATTCCGCAATAAAATATTTTTTGATTAATTTTATTTTTACCACATGATTGATATTGTAAAAAATATTATTTTTCGTTTGCCACACATTATTATACCAATAATTTGTATAGCCCCCACTCACTCATAATGTCTCAAGCAAAACCCTTCGAGTCACGTAACCGATATATTTACTCTGGTAGCCCCAACTCTATTTGTATTGGTTTAGGCTCCACTTTACGTTCAGTAATTAATAGTTTCTCCATTATCCGGTCATTGATGTTTGATCTCAATCTGAATTTCAAATCGCGGTATTGAAACTACTTCTACGCTCGATAACACATTCTTGCCCTTTTCTCGGCTAGGATATGTTTCAAAATTAAATACTTGTGCTTTCAACTATAAACCTATCTACTGTTTTCTATATTTTGCTGCACAAAATATGCTATTATTAGGTATAGCCCGGTAAAGTTGTAAAAACCTAGCGGTTAGCAACAAATTAGCCATTAAAATTAAAGAAAAGCTATCATTAACGTAATAAGTAGACCAGAATTTGTAAAATAGTGTGAAAATGTATAGATAAGTAACATTTATTGAAATTTGAAATTGATGGAATTTCATTAAGTATTAGCCGACCTGGTACGAATTTAAGAACGAATTTCGTACCGCTTAAACACTACTACCTAGGTACCTAATACTCTAACAGCTACTAATAGTTTGCAAGGATTATTTTTTTTCTAATTTTTCCTGCTATTTTCCCTGTTTCTCTTTCCACGAGCACCTTGTCCTGATAATAATCAAACAATAAAATATATTAGCGAAATTGGACTTACCGTACAGGCTTGCAGCGATGACAACCCGAAACGGGGATTCATCTTATCCTATTAATAAAGTTTGTCCGTTTGTTTGTTACTCCTTCATGCAAAAACTTATGAACCGATTTTCATGAAATTTGGTACCCACATAGAGAATTACTTGTATTAACTCATAGGATAGTTTTTATCCCAAAAAACTGTTCCTGTGGGACCACTAACCACGTGGGCAATGCCACAGGCAACAGCTAGTATGTATATAGATTGGAAAAAAATACTAGAGTACATAAAAAAAAACTTGCTTTATACTGGACAGATTAGAACTTTTCTAAATAGACATGATATAAGACTAAAAGTTTATTATTTATTATTTTCGCCTCTGTGGTCTAGCGGTCCGGCGTCGGACTTTTTGAGTTACCCGGTTCGATCCCTGGGTCGGGCAACATAAGAAATTAGAATATGTATGTTTTCAATTTTCTTATCAAAGTAACGTTGCCCGGGATCGGATATGTGCCCGGTTGGCGATAGGCTTGCCACCTATCATATTGTGGGACTTAGTGTTTTCGGCTAGTCGTGAGTGCTCAGAGAGTCTCTGTCTACCTCTTCGGGGAATGGGTGTGACGATACTTTCGAACATATAACCATCTCATTTTTTGAAGTCGATTGATTTCGTCAGTATTGGAACTGTATTCCACATTTAAACTTTATGGATTGATATCCTCAAAAATTCAACTCCAATATTTTTCCTACACTTACTAACTAACAAACGAACAAGTTGAACAAAAGCTTCTAAAAAGCAGTGATGTAACCACCGAACATATAAACAAAGCCATTTGAAATCCGGAACACAGCAGTTTCGTCCATCACCCAATAACTCAATTGATCAGGCACCTGGCCGCTCGCCAGCGATCTGCGCACGTTCTCCAATGATTTATTAAACTTTAGATAGTATTCATCATGTCGTTACGGCCGTTATTGAAAGAGATATCAAGTTTTGTAATAAATGCATAACTACAGTGTTTTTGTTACTATGCTACTACTACTTTGATGAACGAGGGATCCTGGTAAATATCCGCCAGGTATACCTACTTCTGCCAAATCTGGCACTCAATCTTGACAATTTCCGATCTGGGAGGTAGGATTTGAAACGGATAACTTGCACGTTAGACCCTTTTTATAATGACTAATGTGTTACTACCCTCACCGTTTTAACAAATTCACTAGATTTTAAACATTGGTATACAATGCCACAGAACAAGGCCGCATCTGTATGATACGCATTACTATCTCACTAGTAGAGTAGAGTATCTTCATGCCCATATCCCGGAAATGGTAGGCAGAGGCACAACCAGGGCACTCACGATTAGTTGAGGACACTAAGTCCCACAATGTGATAGGGGGCAAGCCTATCGCCAATCGGGCACATATCCAAATTTTCTTTTTGTTGCTCGACCCGGGATTTGAACCCGGGACCTCATGCAGTCAAGTCCAACAACTGAACTGCTAGACCACAGAGGCGATACTATCTCATGCCATAAAATATCAGTTTATATACGAAGCAGATGGTACATGTGAGCTTTGGTTTTGTATCACCATGACCTAAATACTGTAGATGACTTTTTATCAAGAAATGAATTACCAACTATGCAAACTCACTGAAAATATTTGGTAGTTTGTCACAATTTATTAACTAATATCAAATTATTTTTATATAATATGTTAATATATTATTCTTATGTTAGCTTTGCTAAAGATTACGTACAACTAATGTATTAGAAATACGAGTACGAATTGACATCAGATAAAAAGATTAAGTGTCATGGACCGTATAAAGTCGTATCTGAATATAAGACAATTCACAAGGAACAACAAAGTAATATCGTAGTTGTTTGTTTAGATACGGTTAGTTCCATTGCATTTGTTTATATTTTATAACGTCGGTTATCTCTAAACGATGCTCTTAACTCGATCCAACGTGGGGCCATAAAAAACGAGGGTACTTATGTTTTTTTCATAATACGAGTATTTAGCTATGTAGGTGAATCTTGTTATGTTAAGTAATTTGTGCCTCTCATTACAAAGTGAAACGTTGCCAACTTTAAGTTAAAATTTCGTTGGCTACCTTAATATCAATATTAAAATATTGTAATAGTGGCACCTAAACATATGGCAGTAGATAGTCCATTTCGCTCGATTAGACTATCTGCCTTGTCCTATCAGACAGCTCAAAATCTTATATATAAAATTCTCGTGTCACAATGCTAGTTACTATACTCCTCCGAAACGGTTTTCACCAAATTTTATATGCTTGTTGAGTAGATCTGACAATAGGCTAACATCTATTTTTCATACCCCTAAGTGATTAGGGTGACTCACCCCAATATTGTTTACTGAAATCTCATTAAAAATATAGAAGACCAACGTCTGCCGGGTCAGCTAGTAAATAGATTTATCGTAAGATCGCAGAAAGTCAGGAAATGTAATGCCAGCATTACCAATTCGATCACTGGGGGAGAATGCTGTGCAGCATTTTGCCCGTGTGCAGAACCAACGCCTTAACTATTAATATCGCCAAAACGAAAGTGTCATGTTTTGACAGTTGGCCTTACAACCCCGCCACAAGAACGCAACGCACTACTTGTACTATTCCCGTGAAACAGTTAGGTGTAGAAATCTTTAGTAGGCAAATTTTTCCATAATCTAAATATGTTTTCCGCCTTTCATACCTTTAGAGTTATTATTATTGTCAAGTAGCGTTCATAAAAGCTTCAAAAATACATAAACTTTCGAACTTTTTGTGTTGCTAAAATTTAATACAGAGATAATATCTTGATATTTAATTTGACCGCCTCGTTGCTCAAAGGGTTAGCGTATACGCATATCACCACTGAGAACCACGATTGCCGACGGGGGTAGAGACAGATTTGTTTGCATTCAGAGTCTGAGACTTTGATTATTCTAGTATCTATATAAGTATTTCTACGTATTAGTATCCATGACTAATACCTTTAATACCAGCATATAATTTGCTTACTTTGGTGTTAGATCAATTTGGAGTTAATTTATTAGATTAACCGTAAGTGATCTTCGACTTTTCTTACCTCCACTTAGTAAAAATTGATATCCCACATAAACATAGCAGCGCAAGTCAATGGGTAAGCAGTCGCCCTAATTTTCTAAATATAAAATACACTATTCCTGCCGGGAAGCAACTAGCTTGTTCGTCCCCAATGAATGATGAGTGCTCGCCTTCACATATTCGTGCGTGATTCACAATTTTTTGCTTTGTTCTTTCAAAACTATGATATTTTATTTTTAAAAAAAAGAGAGTAACTTCGTCACAGATTATTTTTGCGTTTTTTAACTGCTTACGGAGCCCATGCTATGAAAGCTCTAAAAAAGGATTGAAGATTTTATTTATATATAGAATAATTAGTCAGGAATACGGGCGCAAAGATACTATTACTATTATATTTACGCATGACATTCAGGAGGCAATACGGTGGAAGCTTTAAAAAAGAAATGTTTTGTGTGAAGCGACAGATCCTGAAAATTCTGATAATAATTCCCTGAAATATTTTTCAAATAATATTGTTGTCTTCGGTCTTTGCTAAGTGTGTAATTATCAATTCCACTCAACCTTTCAAAGTCGGTAAAAAAACGTTATAAGATAAATAATAATAATAAATAAATATCCCTGGACAACTTACACTAATTCAATCTATCTCCAAAATAAGCAAATTATATGCTTGTGTTATGGATGACAGTCAACGATACTAAGACATAGAAATACTTAAATAGATACCCGTTACATCCCTAGTTACATACCAAGCAAAAATAATATGATAATAATCGTTTATTAATTTAAATAATAAGATATTTGCACACCACACTGAAGTTACTAAACATAACATGTTGATATAATCAAATATTTTATTACAACTATTTTGGCGAATCAGTACTCCTGTTTCCATCCCTGGCACTTGGTGAAACTCCATTTTGTTATAATTAATATATGAATACCCTTGTACTATGCTTTTCAATATTAGGTTAAACAGTGTGGGTATTCCCTTGTTAATAATAAATTATACATTAATTATAAAGAATTCTTTCGGTATTCCAAAAAAACTTTTAGATAGTTACTATTTCCATGGCCTCATACTAAACCTGACGCTGGAATAGAGCCAGGCCGTCAGCTCTTTTATCGCGAATCATGATAGCTGTAGGGAACCTGGTTTTTACGGCACGAGAACGAATGCTCTCTGTATTTTAAATTGATTTTGTGAAATGCATTCGGTAACAACCATCGAAGATAAATCCGGGATTAAATAAATGGATACAAGTTTACAAATAAACCGTTTAAGCTACGGGTGGTTTTGTACACTGAAGCCCTATTATTTATCATCGAAAGATTTTGATATTACGCCAGATAAATTTTACAACTTGAATTAATATTAAGTAAACCTATTAACGTAGGGATTAACTCATAGAAAACATTAGTTCTCGCATGTTTAATAAAGTGATGTTTACAATTTAAGCACAAGGAATGAAAATGGTAAAAATAGTAGGTAATGATCAATTTAAGCTCACTAAAGCTATAAAAAAACCGACTCCAACAATTTAATTAAGATGCTGCGAATATATCTATTATATTATATAGCGTATATAATTTTTGATGATGTTAGTGTTAGTTTATATTTTTTCATTATTTTTTATTATTACCAGCAGAAGTTAAATATCTTCGGCTAGTTGTAGGTGCCCTGGTTATGCCTCTGCTACCCCTTCAGGGATATGGGCGTGAAGATACTTTAGTTGAATATTTCCATCTTGCAAAATGTTCACTTTTATAAGCAACTTCATCGTATACGTCATAAGGATGTCTTTCTCCGATGACAATTAGAATTCTTGAAATAATACTGTTTTAAGAGCTTATGGTAACCTCCCTAGTCTATGTGAAAAAAGCATAACTATTGTTATCTTTATTTGTTGTTATACTGGCTGCTATTTAAAAAAAGAAACGACGTCTATATTTTGTATTTTTTTTAAATATAGAACTAAAAAAAACACTTATTCTTTTTTCTGGTTCTAGATTTAGTAGGAGATAATTGAAAAATTAGTAAGTGAATAGTCTGATTTGATCACTGAATGTGGTACAAAAATTCTTTAAGTGAAGTGAAGTTACAGAGGAACTTCTATCTGGTGCCCACTACCCGGTGGTGGAACGGAGGACCCTAGACTGAAGGTAGATGTCCCGCCGGTTTACTTCTACGGCCGCCTTCCCAACTGCCTACTTCTGGCTGCTCAAGGATGGCGCCAAAGGGTCACACTACCCCAACAGCAGCAGCCAATTATCCGTCAACACCGTATATCAAGCCCACTTATTTTGCTAAGCCGGCAAAACTTATGAAATGCATAGACGTTATTTACACTTTCCGTGTTTTTTTATTTTTTAATACAGTGTTATTTAATTTATATTTTACTTTAATTCCTCATACTAACAGGATTTGCTTTTGATTGTTTTTTTTCAAAACCCCGACTGATGAGGTCTGAGAAACACTTGTCTATACATACATCATAATAAAATTAGTATGAGACCACTTTGAAATTATGACCTAATTGCGAAATAGGAATGATCAAAATCGGTTCTTTATTGGCAAAACTTTTTATTAAAATTAGAGATTTCTCCACAAAAAAAATATTCATGTTAATGTTATGAAAAGTTTATTAAAATGTGTCATAAATATAATTATGTTGTATTATTATTTGTGGATCTATTAAAACTTCTTCTAACATACTGTTCTACAAAATCTAAGGGTTCCATCAAAAATTAACAGGGCAAAGTGCTTAGTAGATAGACTTGTGCTAACAAATATATATTTAAAAACTTCTTAAACTCTCAACGCTATGATAAACGCGATCACTATTAATTAAAAGTGAGATGCAATATGCTTTGTAAACGATACCTTCCCGGTTCAAGCTTTGAAAGTAATACATAGCGCTCACTTTGAAATACTGTTACTATCAAAAAATGCATTTTGCAATAAACCGTGAACTACTCTGAGAACGATAATTATCTTACATTTCTTACATTATCTTCTTTTTTACTACTATCGCGATATACTATAGTGGAAGTTACCGGTTATAAGTTTAACTGGTAGAGTAGGCTGGCAGATTTCATTTAGTTTTTAAGTCATTGAAAGAACATAGCCTCAAAATTTCAAACTTGTGCAACCTTCCCTTGAATCATTTATCCCTCCTTTATTGCTTATCAGTTTATATATTATTATTATAGTTATTGCAACTTAGTTAAAACTGTTAAGTCCAGTTTCAATTATTTAACGCTTATCTTAACTTCTATTTGTTAAAAAGTATCTTCACGCCCATATCCCCGAAGAGGTAGGCAGAGGTACAACCAAGGCACCCACGACTAGCCGAAGACACTAAGTTCCACAATGTGATAGGTGGCAAGCCTATCGCCAACCGGGCACATTTCCAATCCCGACCAACATTTTTTAAATTAGAAAATTGGAAAAATCCAATTTTCTTTATGTTGGCCGACCCGGGATTCGAACCCAGGACCTCATGCAGTCAAGTCCAACACCCGGACCGCTAGACCACAGAGGCGACTTCTATTTGTTAGATTCAGAGGTTCTATTTGTTAGATTTTGAAATTGAGAGTAATAATTATACACCCGTAACTTCGTCAGCGTGAAACAATTACTTAAGACAGCAACTTTCCAGCTGCGATTCCCTTCAACATGATTTTCATAGAATAAGTTTTGCAAAAAGCAGCCTGTTTTTGAATTTTAGTTTTACACTATTTCAAATGAATTTGGTCCAGACCTTTAGCCAGAAAATGTAAAACAAGTTTAACCAGAAAGACAGACTATCACATTTCATACATTGTAATATGGATTTGTACAGAACCTTCGTTCTTAGTTGTTTTTTTTTCATCTTGCAAAAGGCATTCTCATGCCTATATCTATGAACAGGTAGGTAGATGTGTGATTGGGACTAAAGATATACTAAAGACTAACTAAACATACTAAGTCCCAACCTATCTACCTCGAAACAGAGCTCTTATCCAATAGAGAGCAACGTTATTTCATTTTAAAATTGACAAACTTCCCCGGTTATTGAACACGAGAACTCAAAATATCTTATAAGTTTTTAAATTAAGCACAAGTCCCTCGTTTGGGAAACATTAACTTTAATATTTTTTATTTATATTATAAATATCACAGACAGGATTTGAACTAATAACATCTGACTAGGTGGTAGAGTTTCGGAGGGACTCGCCCAGATTTGTATCACTGCGTACTTACCTATTCCTGCCGCCGTAACTTCAGTGTTTGCCGTTGATGTGTTTTAGTTCAAAGAACTAGGTAGCCGGTAAACTTACTTTTGCTTAAGGCATAACATTCCGTGCTTGGGTTGGCAACGCACCATTACCACCTTTGGTGTCTCTAGTCGGCGTGAATTTCTTAGCATCAATAAATCCGTCTGCTTGTTTGCCTTCTGATATCATTAAAAAGCATATTTTCGTTTCTCGCTGACAAAAGACGTGTCTAAGCTTAAATTTTTGATTTCTTTAAAATTCATAAAATTATGTCTAATTCAGGACGACAGAGACATTTATGATTTACATATTACGCAATGATACAGTTGATGCCCAAGCGTAGGTTAATAGTGAAAGAACACGGTGTAGTTATTAAAAAAAGTATCTTCACGCCCATATCCCCGAAGAGGTAAGCAGAGGCACAATCTAGGCACCCACGACTAGCCGAAGACACTAAGTCCCCTAATGTGATAGATGGCAAACCTATCGCCAAACAGGTACATATTTAATCCCGAGCAACGTTTTTTTTATTAGAAAACTGGAACAACCCTATTTCCTTTTTGTTGCCCGACCCGAGTTCGAACCCAGGATCTCATGCACTCATGTCCAACAACTGAACCACTAGACCGATATAAGTAATTTTATTAATCTTCTTTTAGGAATATAGTATCATTATCTCAATATAAATCAACGGTTGAAAGGGAGGTTTATGACAAAGCAAATAAACCCGACAATAATCTTTCCATAAATAATATCAGACGGATATTAATTACGCGCGTGGAACAAATAGTCAACATAATTCACAAATATCGCGAGTTCCAGCTGTCGGGCTTCTCATTAGCGATAACAAATGTTAATCAAACAGGTTCATATGTGATACATGAGGGTGGGTGGGTTTCAAAGCATTGCACCTGTTTATGATGGAAAGATAATATGCAAGTAAGAGTTTATCTTCAAAATAAATTTTGCTTTAACCTATCTGTAGAAATTCGTAAGGAAATACCTAAAAGTGATGTTTATTAATGAAATGTTTGTAATTATATGTTGTTTAGGACCACTTGTATATAACCAGGGATAATTTACCTTATGTTTGACAATTTAACTCACTGTTAAACTTTAAACAAGAACGTGGAAGTGACCCTTATTGTATTTATATGTATATTAATTCAACAGAGGTTGTCCTGTCTTAACTGTGAATATTTATTCATAAGAACCTTTTCTGTCAATAACTAACACTAGAAAAGAATCACCAAAATTGTTTGATCCATTCAAGCGTGTTGCGATGACTAAGTAAAATGTGGTTTTATTTTTATAAATAAGATAACATACCTAATATTTATAGATTAGATACTAGCAGTTTCACGCAGCTTCGTCTGCGTAACTTGGTTTTTACTGCACCAATTTTGATGAAAAGAAAGCCTATGTCACTCAGGGATAATGTAGCATTCTAAGGGCGAAAGAATTTTTGAAATCGGTCCAATAGTTTCGGAGCCTATTCATTTCAAACAAACAAACAAACAAAAAATCAAACATTTCCTTTTTATAGTATTAGTATAGATATACACAAAAATTAGTGCATTAATTTATAATATGTGAATTACATATTTTTGTATTGTATTTTTTTGTGTCTGAAAATGCATAATTATTATGGAGAGAACGCATTTGGTATTAGGCATTAAGCATACAGCATTAAGTTAGCCTTTTGTACTCATCATAATTAATGAATTCGTCTCATTAAGTCGTCTTATTAATAATATGTTTATGACTAAGTATTAATAGGTTTGATATTACAATCTGTATTAAATCGATATACGTGTAGGGTATTAAATCAATATGAAACGTCAACTTAAAACTTGGAGTAATTTGCTCTATGTTTATTAGACGGTCTGGTTGTTATAATAATACGTAGTTTTGAACGTCTTATAAAATAATAAGGCATGACAGATATGAGCCTAAATATAATACATATTAATTACGAATTAGGGCACAGGCTCCGAGATAACGGGCATGACACCCGCTCCGGCTCATTTTTGGTGCAAAGACTCGCGCGCTGGCCATCCAACGTGGTAATGCCGCTAGTGTCATGGGTACTTTTGCACCGGGAATGCTTCGGGGTGGCTTATTTGAATAATTATTTGTTAGTTTTATGGTAAAAATACTTAAATTAAATTTCATAGTTATAGAATGATAAGTGTTCTTTGGTTCAAGCAATGTTTAAATTCATTAATTTAAAGACATAGGTATCAAATGTGAAAAATAAAATAAATAAAAACTTTAAAGTTCATAAAGTCAAAAAACATTTTTGACAAACTACACAAAAAATGAGGGAACTCAAAATTCGATTGTATGTTATTTTTTGTATGGTTGTTACGCGATTACTCCGTAAACAACTAATCTATTTTGAGGGTTAGTTTTTTTTTAAAAAAGGGAGATTGTAATTGGAGGTGGTACCATAGTATGTTGTCATGATCACACTAGTGGTTTTTGATTATAATTAATAATGCATATTTTTTTACTTATCTTGACGACCTCATCATTGATGAGATGAAAAATAATGTTCAAATCCCGATGTGGTACTAAATGAAATGCTTGAATTCGGTTTTTACAGTCTTACTTCGTTATTTTTGCTTATAATCAACAGTTGAAAAAGATTTGATACCTTTGTTATTCAATAGGATCAAGATTAAAATTAATTGATAGAAAAAAGCGTTACTTTGAAGAAATCCATACTAAAATCCAAATATAATTGTTTAATTAGCGATTTTCCGTCAAAAAATTATATGTATGTACCTATGTATGTAAGTCGAGCAGATACTTTCGTGGAGTGCATTCGAACCTCCTCCTCTTACTCCTCCTGATCATACTTCGGTTACGAAGCGAAACGTACGTTGAGTTTTTAGTAGTGTGTGTATTGTTGGCGCTAATAAAACAGTTATTGGTGTGTGTTGTGTGGAGCTGGATATAATTGTGGGTTTTGGCTTCCGGTAAGTCCAATTGGTTCATAGCGCATTATTTTGCCTATTTAGTAACGCCATAACAAGTTTACATTATTTCGGAGGAAATCGCATATTAAATAATTGTATTTGAATTAAAATTAATTGACTACACTGTATCTAACCATTTTTTTGATTTGAAAATGAGTGTAAAAATACTTGAACACAATATTGGTAAAAGAAACAGCTATATAACCTATATGAATTAGTCAGATGTCTAATGTTAAATGGTGGTATGGTAGATATAAATATATGGCATTTTCTTAGCAAAAACACAGGTGCGATTTATAAGAAAAATTTAATGGTCATAGTTCTTGTTGCTCCTTCGTCGTTGCCAGGTACAGAACACATTAATGAAAGCGAAAAAAGACAATAACTCTGTTTTTGTTAAACAAAAACAAATGACGCATGAATCATTTCTTTCATTCGTCCGTACCCTGTGTACCGTAAGCGTACGAAATATGGGGGTATTTCTTCTTCATTTTTGAATTATGATTTTATATTCATTTAAAATTAAAAAAAATATATAAATTGGATTTCCATACTTATAAATTTTGTGTTTATAATTTAATAACAAAACAGAAATTATTTTCAGTCATCCAAAATGCATGTTTTATTGTTAACATTCTTAATGTAAATTTGTATGTTAGTTTTTTAACTGTACATAGATCACAATTTTTATTTTTATACCTTTTAATTTTTATCCTACACAAAATACAAGATGTATAGTTATAACTTAAATAAAGCATAAAACTGGTTTCCACCAACTGCAGTCGCATTTGCAAGCTGGTGACGATATGATCCGTAATATCCGTATACGACATAGCGTGACAACAAGTGAACGATTTTTGCGGATTGTTTTAAATTGATGTTTATAAACGTAAATATTATAATTAGGTAACAATATTTAAAATACATTACCATTTTTCCCCGTGTTGGTCCGGGCTCCTTTGCAGAATACAATATCTGCCTTCCTGCCATGCAGCTCATGAAAGGCGAGCATAGGCTTACCGTCATTAACACAATGACATCCTATAAGGTGGCAGAGTTTCGTACCGCCTCGCCTGGATTGGTACCACCGCCTTTCCTATTACTGTTGTCTATTAGTGCTTGCCGTAAACGTCTTCCGGCTAGAAGGGTAAGGTATCCGGTAAAATTACTTTTGCTCGAGGCTTCCGCCTGCTTGTTTGGCCTCCAATATCATAAAAAAAATCTTTTACTCTGCCAAGCAGTTCATAGTATGGCAGCATAAGTGAAATGGTATTCCTATTTCACTTGCCTCAATCAAGTTCTAATCTAGAAAGTAGTGATAAAGTTACTAATTCAAAAGACTTAACATCTCAATCTCAGATTCGATAACGAGATCCTTCCGCTTATTAACCCTTCAATGTCATATAGGAGTTAAAAATAGCAAATCGCAGCCAACTTATCTATTCATTAGTCACAATCCGTACTTATACTGGTATTTTTTATTGAATTCGAAAAAACGAGGAAGTTCTTAATTCGGCCGGTATATTTTTTTACGTATGTACACCGATTTCTCCGAGGTTTCTGAGCCGATTTAAGTAATTCTTTTTTTGTTCGAATTGGTCCCATAAAATTAGATTCGAGTATGCCCATCAGTTTTTATTTTATGAGCATTTTTTATCGCTTTTAACCTATCCAGATGTTTATTTTTATTAAATTAAATCATATCAGCAATTAACTAAAAAATGTTAAATAAAAATAACTATGTTAATAAAAACCGACTTCAAAACTAAAACTAAAAATATGAAATTAATATTAAAATATTTATTATGTTTTACTTTCTAGTTTTAGTTTTAGTTTTGAAGTCGATTTTTATAAACGTAGTTATTTTACATGAATTATCATTCCACTGCTTTCGGTCCTTGTTATCCTTACATTAAAGTTTGGCGGGTCCTATTAAAGTAACCCTGTATATATGTTAAAGGTTAAACCACATCTTACAATTTTTTAAATTGTTCTTTCTACCTAACAAAAGTAAATCGATTTTGATGTCTTCGAAATTGTATATTTCGTATTTTTATTATGTAAAAAAACTGAATTCATGAAAGTGTGGGTAGATGTCTAATTTACATTTTGTTTTGTGTTAAGCCTTAGATAATGCTTTTTTTGATGGATCTTCCTACACAATAAAAATAATTTCATTACATCTACATGTTACTTTGCGAAAATGTATGCGAAAGTTACATACAAAGAATCACAGGTATATTCTTGAAGGAGATTGTTCCAATTACTTACGGAGTGAACTTTAGTGAAGACGTTTGGAGCTTCAAGTTAAATAAGTAGATCTAAGTTATTACAACCTCTATTTAACTTGATACGAGTACATTCATACGTTCTGTGCTTGTAAATGATTAGTTAGGCTTTGCTATTTTACTCACTTTATTTAACTTATATACACGCATATTAGTATATAATATTAATGTTTTGAGTCAAAAATTTAGACTCGGTTTGCATAATTCTGCGCATATCCCAACGTTGTTGTATGAAAGCGAAAGTTGGGTATGTCAGAAAAAGCATGAAAGTAGGATAAATGCAGTCGAAATGAGAGCAGTACGGAAAATCTGTGGTGTAACGCTCGCTGACCGCATTCGTAACAGTGAGATCAAATAAAGAGTGGGATTGAAAGAAAGTGTTGGTGTTAAAATGTGAAGGGGTATGCTCCGCTGGTTCGGTCATATGGAAAGAATGGCAGATGAAAGATTGACAAAGCAGATTTACAATGCGAATGTAGATGGATGTAGGTACCCGGGGAGACCAAGGCTGACATTCCACGATCAGATCAATTGGATATTATCCGAGGGTGGTGTTAAGAGTCTCCGAAACCGGCGTGTTTGTATTAAAAGGGTAATGCATGTGAAGGTTTGTCAGGATCGTGAGGTCTGGTACTCGATACTCTCTGCCTACCACGTAAGGGACTTGGCGTAAAGATATGTATGTAAGATTAATATTACATAAAAATATTTGAAATTTAAAACTTACATTCCTCCCGGACAACACATATAATTTCGGGCCCTCTTCATGAATTTTGTAAAATGGTAATTGTAATAAAACAACTCGGCAAATACAATTTCAGTTTTGGTTATTACGAGTGAAAAAGAAAATTTATATATCATAATAACCTGAAACTATCTATCAATTCCGAGATGACATAACAAATGTTCTATTATTATTTATAGGAGTAACACACAACTCCTGTGACATAAGTTCTTAGAAAAATATTTTTCTTAATAATATTCATAAAATATGGAATGAAACCCCCTGATAGAAAAAAAAACGTAGCCTATAAATTGCACAGTTTTTATTATCATATTCCTTATTTTTTATGATTTTGGAAAGCAAACAAGCAGACGCATTTTCTGAAGAAATTCACGCCACCTAGTTGCGTTAATAACCTGAGGTCGGGATGTAAGAGTAAGTTTACTGGCTACCTTACCCTTCGAACCGAAACACGTTAACGCCAAGCATTGACATTATGGCAGCAGGAATAGATGAGGCGGTAGTACCGAATCGGGCGAGTTGCTGCGAAACTACCACCAGTAAAATTAAAAAAAAAGGTGTGTGTGTCCGATTCACACATGATAGAAGTGAAACTTCAGTAAATTGACAAAATAATGAGATGAATATATACTTGTGTCTCTTACCTGCAAAATAATGAGAAGAATATATATTTGTGTCTCTTGCCTGTCGTTTTTCCGTTGCACCCGTTTTGAAATCACAAGGATTCTAAAGAATTTTCACTTCAATAATATTCTTCGCTTCTAACTATCCGTTTTCTAGTAAGCGACATAGATAAATTATTTAGCGATTCAACTACAAGTATAACGAAAGAGTCTGGAGCTACAACTAAAATAGTCAACTCTAAGTTATTACAGGCCTTATTTAACTTACTATGGACGTACGCTCCGATTCTACGTTCAAAGCTGACTAGCTAAACACTTGCACTGTTTTATTCATTAAATAAAATCCTTTCAGAACAGGTGTTCAAAAACACCTGAGAAAAGGTATCCACAAAAATTGTGTCTCAAGTTACTTTTGGTTTTCAATATTGTACGTTTTTCATTTGATTTGCTTTATATTAAACAAATTATTTCAATTAAAAAAACAATATTTGGAAAATAATATACCTTCTTTCAGCCAGTTTCAGAATTCAACTCAATAATAGATGTGTGTTTTTAAAATTTAATTAATTAAAAAACCTCTTCGGGGATTGGGATAGGGGGACTAGTTCCTGATTTAAAGTAGCCCCACCTCTTATCTACGACAGGTTTTTGAAATTGACCGATAGCTGCTTTATCATTCACCAATTTTACATAAAATAAAATAAAAATAAGTTATTCATTAGCAAATACCATATAATATTTAAAAGCAAAAGTCATTTAAGTCGCTGTGTTTTTGGGTAGATATTTTTTATTGAATATACAGATTCCTATCTAAAAATTTGAACACCTATTTTAGAAGGACAATAATATATGTTGGAGCCGATCTCCAAGGCAAGAATTTAAGTTCCAAGTGGCAAATACTGAACAATATATATTTATAGCTTACTGACAGCACAGACGTTGTTCTATTTTATAGAACAATATCCATAATATATAAATATTATAGTTACCCATAAATTAAAATCAAGATATATGTTTATTTATGTAGAAGCTTCTTGTGACGCGTCTATATAATTCTGAAAGCTACCACCGGATCGAATCTTACATATTAAAATATGATAGATAATATCTGCATCGATGTATCACATGCAAGGTGAATTGGCTACAAGCGAGCCAGAGACAATACGGTAGGTATTAAGTTTTCCATTTTTTGTATGACGCCGAGACATGGAGTCTTGAAGGTGAAGAAAGCAAACGCATCGATGCTTTTGAGATGTAATGTTGGTGGAAAATGCTGAGTATATAATTGATGGCACTCATGATAAATAATTAGATAGTTGAGTCCTATAATGTGGAAAGATCGAGAATATCAAAAACGTTACTTCATTGGATATTATAATACTTTTTGGTCACTTAGTTCGAAAATCCAGTGACAATATTCATAATCAAATTTGGAACTGTTGAAAACAGGCCATAAAGTGAAGTTCTATGCCATGGTCTCGAATAAATACCAGCATAGCTACGAACACTCTCAATTAATATTTATTCAATTATTTAAAATTATTTACTATTTTTCATACTTTATTTCCTTGATGAGTATTTTCAAATGAATATGAGTTAGGAACCTTCAAGAAGAGAGCATACCTACTCATTCCTCAAAAGTCGGCTATGTATCTGTGATACACCTGCGGATATAGGTATACGGTGATCACTTTCCATCATGAAGTCCATTGCTCGTTTGACTCCTGCTATATGAAAACATGTTGTACTATTTATAATTAGAAAAAAGTATTGCATTGATACACCTCATAATAGAACTCAAATAAATAGACTTTCCCAACTCTAATTTCAATCTAACTATAGGCTTGGCAGGTATAAATAAGTATAGGAGGGTTGGAAGTATATCCTCATTATTTATTTATTTAAACTAAAGGTGAAATAGGTTAACTAAAACTCTGTCAGAAACACGGTTACCTAAATATTTAAATAAATAAAATCCCTGAACATGTTACACAAATTGATTCTAACCCCAAAGTAAGCAAATTATATTATGTTTGTATTATGAGGTAAGTCAACAATGATTTATACATAGAATTACTTGCATAGATATCAAAACAAAATTAATAAACACCCAGACGCGGAAAAGCAGTATTTAAATGTTCATCACACAAGTGTCTGCCCCCGTTGGGAATCGAACTCGAGCTTCGCATTTGGTCGGTAGAGATAGGCTAGTACGCTAGCCCCTCCCCCAACGAGGCGGGCAATTTTGGTGGAACATTTAAACCACGAGCTTGGAAAATATTTGCGAAAAATTGTATTTGTACTTGCAAATCCAAGTTGTAAAAATTTTTAGCATTCCGTAGACGAACAGCAAAAAACAGAACCCTTGTAGATCCGTCTTTATGTCCGTCCGTTTATATGTCAAAGTCATTTTATTCCGAAACTTTTAAAAATGCAGCTGAAATTCGGTAGGTACTAGGTAAAGGTATTAAATGATTAGATAGGGAAATAGCATATATGGCTTTCTTAAAGTATCAGACTGCTATTGCCTGCGGACATCAAATATGTAGCTGGAGCGTGCTCAAAATCTCAGATCAATTGTCACAAGCACGGAATACAGTAACGATGAGTACTGACGCTATTGCGATGGGAATAGGTAAGACGAAGGTAAAAAAAAAAGATCGGATTGCCTACATATGAATAATTAAAACTTCATGAGACATTAATAATGTACTGCTAATCGGAGACTAGGATTTTAAAGGCAAGCGATAAGAAGCTATGCTTCTATTAAAAGAAGCTTCCTGTTACTGGAATACGATAAAGACAGAAACATACTTATCTATTTGAGATAGCATTGGCAATGAAATAATTATAATTGAATTTTCAAAATAGTTTAAGTATTTATGTTTAAATAAATAAATAAATAATAATAATTAAAAAAAAAATATTACCAATGTATCTAGTTCAACGTTTATAAGGTTATACATGAAATTGAAATATATGAAAACGTACACTATGCTTAAAGTACGTTTGTACTTTGTTTATATTTCTACTACCCTTCTATTAAAGTAGGTAACCATTTGGCTCACGTCGGTTTGTTAGTCGGCGCGTGCTCATAAACTATTTCACAAGTAAAAATGACACATATTACATATTTTAATGTATTTATGAAATACAAACTGCAACAATACAAACAATACAGGTTTTTTTTTAGTTTTTAACAAAGACGAACCATTTAACTGTGAAAACAATACAGATTTGCTTTTTCTTGGAACGGAATTAAATTTCTTCTTTCAGTAACAGTAAGACAAATTGCCCGACAAAAAGCGCCATTTTTTGTGGTGGTAACTCAGAAAATTATATCTTTTTTATTTTATATTCGTTGCAATTGTTAGATATTGCTATTGCGTTAGTATACTGAAACAATACTATACTTAACATCTTTTTAACTCTCAAATAATAATGTTCCCCGTGTTTAGGCCTCTAAAATAAGTTGACCGCCTCGTTGGTCGAGTGGCTAGCGTAGTCACCTAACTTCACTGACCAACCGCGAGACTCGGGTTCGATTCCCGACGGGGGCAGGCATTTGTGTGATGAACATTTAGGTGTCTGCATTTCCGGGTCTAGATGTTTATTAAATTTTGTTCTTATATCTATTTAAGTATTTCTATGTATTAGTATCGTTGACTAATACCCATGACACAAGCATATAATTTGCTTACTTTAGGGTTAGATTGAATTTGGGTAACTTGTCCGAAAATATTTATTTAATAGGTTGAACGAATCATTTCCAACAAGACCACTGGTAATAGCGTTCTGTGCAACTACTTGCCGGATAATGATCCACTGTCTTAACTATTTATGCCCACATAATTAAAACATTAAGTTGCGATCAGGTTTTGGGTAGCTGGTAAAAAATGGTCTCATGAGGCTGTCGCCAAGAGATGGTACAAGATAACTAGGTCTTCTTCTGGATGACCCTGCGGTCATGTGTGAGGGTGATACCGTTACGTTTTTCCCTCGGACACTTGATACGCATAGAGGATAGTCACTGGTTTTATCAAGTTGAAGTTCGGCATAACTCGCTACTTCCCAGCGTAACACCCCGACACAGAACAGTGACGCACCTATAGAATCTTTGCTCTCTATAAACCACGATAGTGTCTTGCTTTCAATAGACCAGTCTGCTTGTTCGCTATCTTAACACATATGACAGCCAACTTTACAACTATTTATATCGTAGCGTTCCTATCATAAGTCTAGAGAAGCTCAACGTAATTAGCTTTTACATGACTTTTGTTTCTTAAGTTTGAAAGTTTGCACTGGTAACTTTACCTACACAAACCGGCGTTGTGTTTGAGTGTGAGTCTTATATTATTTAATTAGTGATTAAACGCCGCCTTACTTATGCCTGCCGCCATAAAGTTGGAAAAAAGAAAATATTTTATTGCAACCTGTATTGGGTTTAAGTAAACTGTTAGTACTATTACTAAGTTAGTGACCAAACACTGCCTTACTTATGCCTGCCGCAAAAATTCGGAAAAAAAGACAATATTTTATTGCAATCTATATTGGGTTTTAAAAAACCTGTTAGTACTGTTATTTAGTTAGGGATCAAACACCGCCTTACTTATGCAGGCCGCCATAAAGTCGGAAAAAAAACAATATTTCATTGCAACCTATATTGGGTTTTAAATAACTTGTTAGTACTATTACTTAATTAGTCATCAAACACCGTCTTACCTCTATGCCTTTTATCATAAAGTTGAAAAAAAGACAATATTTCATTGCAACCTATGTTGGGTCTTAAGTAAACTGTTCATACTATTACTTAATATTAAGACTAAGACCATAAAGCGGAAAATAGACAATATGTCATTGAAATCTATGCTGGGCTTAAAAAAATACTACCAAAATGTTTTACTATGCTTGGTGATTTGTTTTTCGGTGCTCACACTTTAGAAACTAACAGTGGAATAAGGCACGTTTCACAAAAGCTGATTGATTCCGATTTTAACTAGTAGACAAATAAGCTTGTGGCACTCTAAGATTTTTTTTTCATATTTTCCAATTAATGCATTCAATAAACGATGACTTTGGTTTAATAAAACAGTAAAAAAGAAGATCCTCGAAGAGGCACACAACCAGGGCACCCACGACTAGCCGAAGACACTAAATCCCACAATGTAATAGGTGGCAACCCTATCGCCAACCGGGCACGTATCAAATCCCGGGCAACGTTTTTTTTATTAGAAAATTGGAAAACCCCAATTTTCATTTTGTTGCCCGACCCAGTATTCGAATCTGGTACGGCGATTAAGCATAAGATAAGCAGTAATTTTTGTAATTTCTATAAATTTTAAAAAAGAAAAAAATTCGCCACAGACAGGTTTTAAACCATTTAGGTATCAAGCCGACGAATGCTCTAACCATTTGAGATACTGAGGATTAAAGTCACGGGGCGAAATTTTAAAATTCATTTTTTACCGTTGACCAGGGTGGTTATGTATTATTGATACACAGTTCCAAATATCTTTTAATTTCTTTAATGTATTTTCTTTATTTTTTTTAATATCTCATTACAATCTGAAAATCCTGCCAATTAATTTGAGTGCCAAAAGGACGGAATTACAAATCCAACGGAAACACCGAGGAAACCATTATCAAAGTGACTTTCATCTAAGTGCAAATTGGCGAGTATGAAATATAGCTCCCAAAGCTTCTTCGGCACCGTGTCCGAACCACAAAGTACAGCATCTATCACTGCTGCCATTTGTGTCAAGCTTTACTGAAAAGCTATTTATAATGTATTGCTCGCAAGCTTTGATACAGTAAGTTTAAAACAAATATACAATATTAAAGAAGTTTAAATTTGCCCGCGTTCCTCTGCAAGTGGATACAAGCAGTTCACAGTATTCATCAATATGTTAAGTGTCAAATGTGAATAAAATGGCTAAAATGTACGGACGGACAGACAACATTAAATATCAATGAAATATTATTCCCCGTGACGGTCCAGGCTCGTAAAAGGCGAGCATAGTCTCAACGTCACTAGCACTGTGACATCTTACTAGGTGGTAGGTAGGTTCGCAGCGACTTGCCCGTATTGGTACCACCGCCTTACCTATTAGTGCCGCCATAACGTCCAATGCTTGCCGGTTACGTGTTCCGGTTTGGAGGGTAAGGTAGCTGGTAAACATACTTTTGCTCGAGGCCTAACATCCCGGCCTCAGGTTGGCAACGCACCATTACCACCTTTGGTGTCTCTATCAGGAAATCAGTCTGCTTGTTTGCCTTCTGATATCATAAAAAATGTAGCAATTTTTAGTTCAGTTTTTACTATTTGCTTAAGGAATACTAAGCACGAAAAAATTTTATCAAACATTGGTAGAATGTTGCTGTTAATATTTTAGTGAAAAGTATAAATTAATTGTTACTATTAGACCACTAAAGGAATTTATATAAATTTAAAATATTCAATAAAATATCGTAATATTGTGTTGAAAATTATTCTCATTTTTGAAGTTTCATAGATCACACATATTTATACTGCGAGCTTTAACTTAATTGCAAAGTTGCTACGATCGTAAAACCTTAACTTTAAGACTATCTTACAAAGGCAATTATTATTAAAATTTAACTTAGAACTAGAATTTCATAACCGATATGACATAATATTATACCTTTAAATGAGCAATTCTTGTATATATATATATAAATATATAATTGGAATCTCGGAATCAACTCCAACGATTTTCATGAAATTTAGTATGTATTGGGTTTCGGGGGCGATAAATCAATCTAGCTAGGAAACATTTTTAGAAAATTTCATTTTATTTATGTTTAAACTGAAAATTTTATTCGTGTTTAAATTAAAAATTTGACTCTTACTGACATCTATTGGCAAATAATAATACTATTTTTTGTGAGCAATAAAGTTGTTCCAGCAGATGGCGTTATTAAGTGACACGAAGTCAATAAGTGTTTGCTAAATAAATACTGAACAAAGCTCGGGCATCCAGGTACTATACATTAACTAAATCAGTTATGTTTGCGGTTATCCTCTTTTTGGTTCAGTGAATAGAGTTTGCGCTACTCCCAAGCACAGAAAATAAAGAAATATAGGATA
>NJDC01013027.1:15749-31435 GCA_002245475.1 Calephelis virginiensis | reverse complement strand
CACACACACACACACACACAGTGTAAGGATAACATAGGTATAGTTTTTATTTTCTCTTTTTGGTAGCTCATTCTACTAGTATGTTAGTGTTACTTATGTAATGTACCTACTAATGTAACTGTATATAAAAATCCGCGGAGGGGGCGCTGGTGACTTGTAACTCAGGTCATTACCTACAACAAACACCGGACTCTCACTTAGGTTTTACTAAGGCTGTTTCAATTAGTTTGTAATCTACTTCAATACCTAAGGTGACAGTAAATAAATAATTTGAAGTTTTCCCGACGAACTACCTTCCACCCATTCTGTTTGAAAAAACTTAAAATAATGTTATTTTCTGATTTTCTCGCAGTTGTTTCCTTTTTTCCTAATATATAAATCTTTTCTTCAGTTTTAGCGAGACTAACGAACAGCAATTGATTTTTGTAAACAAGAAGAAGATTATTCTATGGCAATACTAATCAATTAAAAAATATATGCAACATTTTTAAATGTCAATTAAGGATAACATGGGTTTTACAGTCAAATTCTTGTTATTTGTTGACAATTCGTAATATAATGTAATTAAGTTTTTTTTAATTTGTTTGAAACACAATTCCTAGCTATAAAAATAACCGTGGCGCTAGAAAGTTCATTAAGATTTTCTCCTTTAAGGAACAGAAACACAGATTGCTGGACAAACGGCGCCGCTATTTTTGTACTGGTAACTCGAGAAATTGTGTTCAGCTTATTTATTTTATCTCCGTTGCAATTGCTGGACGACTTTATTGCGCTTGTATATTGGGGTTTTCGCACAATATGCTTAGGAAATACAACGTAGGTCACAGTGTTGATTGAAGGCCTTCCTTGCCAGGCAGCTCGTAAAAGGCGAGCATATGCTTAACGTCACTAGCACCGTAACATCTGACTAGGTAGTAGAGTTTCGCAGCGACTCACCCGGATTGGTACCACCGCTTTAGCTATTCCTGTCGCTATAACATCATGACGTGTTCCGTTTTGGTGTGTAAGGTAGTCGGTTAACTTATTTTTGCTCAAGGGCTAACTTCCCGACCTCAGGTTGGCAACGCATCATTACTACTTTTGGAGTCTCTAGGCGACATGAATTTCTTACCATCAGGAAATCCGTCTACTTGTTTGACTTTCTATATTATAAAAACGGCGTATATTATTAATGATAGTTTATCGCCTCTGTGGTCTAGCGGTTCAGTTGTTGGACTTGACTGCTTGAGGTTCCGGGTTCGAATCCCGGGTCGGGCAACAAAAAGAAAATTGTATTTTTCCAATTTTCTAATAAAAAATAGTTGCTCGGGATTGGAAATGTGCCCGGTTGGCGATAGGCTTGCCACCTATCACATTGTGGGACTTAATGTCTTCAGCTAGTCGTGGGTGCCCTGGATGTACCTCTACCTACCTCTTCGGGGATATGGGCGTGAAGTTACTTTTTTTATAGTTTACGTCACGCCTCTCCGGGTACCTTCCACGTTCACATTGTATATCTGTTTTATCAATCTTTCACCTACCATTATTTATAAATAATCGGAGCAACAGATCATGCCCTTACTCACTTTTCATCAAGTAACACCACTTTTTCTTTTTGATCTCGTTTTTGTTAATGCGATATAAGCGTACCACTACCGAATCTCCAATTAATTTGGGAATAAGAACCAAACATTCACATATCTCCTGCAATGATAAGAGATAACCATGATAAATGTGTATATGTATATATATATGGATAGATAGATGATGATAGATATATAGATGTTGCCCGTGGCCGGTTATTGGGCCAATTTTGAAAGTTAGGCAGGTGCAGATTACCTAATCTACACATGATATCGTCATTACGGCGGCAGGTATAGGTAAGGCGGTGGAGACCTACCTGCATGATTTACAGCACAATACACTGCCGTTTTCAATGGTCTCATTGGTTTTGACCTATTAAGTCTTCGAAAATTTAGGAGCTTGCCTCTTATGTTATTGAATTGATAAATAAAAGAAACTTCACCCGCTTCCTCGAAGAGGTAGCCAGAGATCCAATTAGGGCACCAACCAGATTCAATCCTGGGAAACGTTGTTTTTTATAATAAAATAGAAGCAAAGACATTTTTTATTGTTCGTGGGGATGAAACCTGAGACCTCTTTTTTTCTGTGAAATAGCTATTATGCTGCTAACCGCGAGGTTTTTACAACTTTACCGGACTTTTTTTAGGCCGAGTACAAAGGCGATTTGAAAAAAGGAGTTAACTCATTCAATTCATTAATTCAAAAATTCATTCCAATATAAAAACTTCAAATAAAAACGTTTGGCAAAAGCAATCTTATAATATTACAATTTCAAATTGAGAGAAACAGCTTGTCTACCCTGGAAGCGACAAAAATTTGCTGCTTCACAGAAACAGAGATTGTTGACCAAACAGCGCTGCTAGCTTTGTAGTGAAACAGAAAATTACATTTAGCTTATTTATTTTATATTTAGCTCAATTGCAAGCTGGAACAAGCACAAATTGACGTCTCTACTACATCTGTTATATACAGTCAGTTACTGTTTACTTCGACTATGTAAAATTCGCCTTTTCCTTATCGCTATAACTTTGTATTAACTCTCAAAGAGTATTTTTACATCCGAATTCCGAATTCCTAAAGAGGTACGTGGAAATTTGTAGAGCCGTTTTGAGTTGCCCGACCTGGGAAGCGAACTCAACACCTCATGTACTCAATCTCAATATCTAACCACTAAACCACAGGTGTGAGGCGTTTATGAAATAGGTAACACAATTATACCGATCAAGGGAGTCGTCGCGAAGCTTAAGCTCTTGCAGTGTAGTTTATAAATATGTTGCTACTAGATGTTTGGACGCGATTTCGTCCTCGTTAAATTTTTACTTCATTCAGCAACTTTGGTTAACTTCAATACAATTCTTAGATAAATTTTCATCTTCCATTATTATTATGTATTTATAAGTAAATTTCTAAAAAAATTCGCAAAAGAAGGCATTAATTTTCAGAAATCCGTAGTTTAATCCAAATAAAATTAGTCGGTCGAGTGGCTAGCGTATACGCCCAACTACGCCGACCAACCGCGAGGCTCAGGTTCGATTATCGACGGGGACAGGCATTTCTGTGATGAACATTTAGATGTCTGCATTTCCGAGTCTGGGTGTTTATTAAATCTATTCTGGTATATATTTAAGTATTTCTATGTATTAGTATCGTTGACTAACAACCATAACACAAGCATTTAATTTGCTTACTTTGGGGTTAGATTCAATTTGTGTAACTAGTCCAGATGTATTTATTTATTTCATTTGGAAATTTTCCGCCAAAAAATTTATACGTATGGCGTAACAAAACAAAATAACCAGTGCGCTAAAAATGAAAAACTGTTTTCATCCCACCTTTAATTGAATTGAGACCAAGTGATTTCGGGTCTAAGTACAATTTTTCGTACCTTAATTAGTTCAAAAACCGTAATTAGTTCAAAACTTACTTTACGGTTGGGATAATCCCCATAATTTAATACTATAGAAGGATCTCAAGCTATGTTGTAATTTGGGAGTGGAGTACGTAGCTTTCAAAAACTTTTATTTTTACATCGTTTACCGTGTTTGTTTATTTTTATTACCTCGTTATTACCTTTTATTTAGTACCGTTATTACTTCGATTAAAAATTCTAAAAATTTCAGTACCTTATCTACGGCCGCTGTGAAAGTATTTAAGTTATTTTCTTGATAAAATTTATACCATTTTCTTAAGGATGACATGTATTGTCTTAATTATGGTGTTTTCTACTAGATACATCAAAATGACGCACCGTTCCGTTCCGTTTCGCGGCTCACGAATGCTTGCCTGATAAAAACCCGTCAATCAAAGTAATGCTTTGATGAAGCTTGTATTATATACTGTAAGAAGACATCAACAAATTTTAATCAGGTATGAATGTAATTATATTTGAGACAGAGTTTTGTAAATAAAGAATACCAAATTTTTTTCCAAATTTTCTTTTGTAATACTTTTAAAATTTAACAAAACGAAGTAAAATCATAGCAAAAATAAGGTTGCCACGACAAGGTAAAGGTGTCGACAGCAAAAGCTTCCGGATATTTGTGCCACGAAATTAATTTGGACATTCCTTATTTAAGCGACATGCAAATAAATCTATTTCGGGTGATTTAAAATTATTTCAAATTTTGTGAAAGGCTTAGTCTGCTAACTCCCAATCAATATCAGCATGTATGCGTCGAGACTCAGCATCAACTATATAATTATCGTGAGAACTTAATATATAAGATGCTTAAATCCTCGTTGCTCACATTTTTTGACTATTGCTGTTTAAATGAGGATATTTTGTGCTTCCCATCCTATTTATATAGGATATAGGTGTTTTATTGTCAATTCTCAACAGTATTTTGCACTTACTTACGTGTTTTTGCAAAATGTGTAATCCAAAAAAGGCAGCAGCGTTTGACTTTAAATAAATGATACGTTCCTGAGGTTCTAAGCTTGACCACTGTCATTTGACCTGAGCAGCAAGCGCTTCACTCTGTAGAGACGCGTCTGAATAAATTTTTAATAAAAAATTATCAGTACAGATAGAGCTAACACATATATCAATATTTAAAATTCACCAATTGGTGTCACAAGCTAAATTGTTAGGTAAATTAATGTATTGTCCGTATTCAAAGTTCTTGTTAAGATGAAGAAATTTTAGTCTTAAATATCTTTATGTAAAGCCAGCTTTATTGGAAAGCTGGACCGGACCAATCGACACTAATAACCCTATAATTTGAGCAAAACGTCCTAGCTAGCATCTTTTTACGCTTTTTAACTGCGATAATTTTCTTTTTTTTATTATTTTTTTTGTAAATCGATCCTAAGGTAATTTATTTACTTGGGATACCTGTACCCTATTCAAAATTATACGTGCGTATTAGCGCGTATTTTTGTAAGAATGTAGGGTGCTATATAATTTGGGCTTAATAGTCTAAAGGGTCAAACTTGAAATTTCTACGTTTTGAATTGTAACACAAAAATGTGCATTTTTATGTCAACTGTATACACACAACAATTAATCGACAACAGCTTTCATGCTTCTAATTTGTTGTGGCGTAAAAATAAAATTATTTAGTGTTTTTTAAGCACAATCTAAATATGTTTTTACCATTGCCCTTCTTAATTAAGAAAATGGGAGATAAAAATTGACGAAAACAAGGTTCACATTCTCGAATGGCTCTTAATGAAACTAAGTTACTTATTTCGATCGACACTTCTCTCTCGTATAAAGCATTATTTGGCTAGTTATATAGTATTCATCACACTGAACCATGTAACCGTAAAAAGGTTCAAGTACGTAGCCCCGAAACCCAAGACAACATAATGGGATGTTTGGTATGTGGCTCAAAAAACTTAAAAAATGTTTAATTCTACCTGCCTGTAGATCTTGACTAGGGACTACCGTCGCAGAGGCTGCGCCGACTTATATCGGAGCTGGTGCTTGTCGTTCAAGCGCCTCGCTGCTGGCTCTTTTTAGCGCCTCCAACTCTTAAGTTCGTTTTCACATAGGTGCGCCGGAAGTGCTCCAATGGTGCCCCTCGCCCCAGTTTAAAGATTTCGATGTGGAAGGCAAATTTGGTTTTATTGTCTGTTTTGGTGCTTGCTTTGACCTGGCGGCAACAACACAACATCTAAGCTCCGGTTTTAGAGATTGTTTTAATTTATTTTATTTTTTCTTGCAGATCACTGCCAGACAAAAGCTCATCTCGCCTGAGATCTTTTGTATTTTAATTGATATCTGTATTTTAAGAAATTCCTCGCTATATAATGCATCGAACCCAAAATATGGCCAATATTGCTTAATATTTTCAGCTGATCCTTGTTACCATCCGCGGCTTTCAATGTCTGTAAGCCTGACGATAACACTTTTGCTAGAGTAGAGATGGCAAAAGCTAACTGGTTTTGTACATCCTATAAAATTTTGTCTCTTTTTAAATTATTTTCGCTAACTGTTTTATCTCTGGATTGATAGGAGCTTTCACTAGTAATAGGTTTTCATTTATAATACGAAACTTTGAAATATATTTTTCAATGTCATTTGTATGTCCGTTTACAATAATGTTTGTCCAGCGTCTAGCGACGTCTTTATGGATAACTGGCTCAAAAGAAAGTTCCTATTCAGGTTTATCACCAAGGATACCAATAATGGCCGGGTCTGTTTCGTGCGCCACAGTTATTGCATCATTACGTTGTTTAGCTGAAAACGACAGTTCAATTGAGTTTTCTTAAATAGGTATTAAAGCTTATTTAAATACATGTAAGGTACTGTGATACAGCCTCACGGACTAAATTCATAATCTACCAAAGACCATAATCTGGACAACAGAAATGTTAAATGCAATATTATTATTGAAATTCTACAGGTCAAATTCTACATATTTGTAATGTTGCAATTAATGGTTTCTTTGGTACAGCCTCTCGAACAGTACTCTTGGTTATTTCTTTGATGTAGTCTCAGATACTATATTCTAGAAAATCATGAACTTGAATGTTTTTTTTTATATAGCCTCTCGGACTACATTCTAAAAAAAATGATGCAGTATTAAATGCATAAGCGTTCTTTGATATAGCCTTTCGGACAATGTTCGCAACGAGATTATTGCGAATATGTGTTAAGTCAATTGAAATTCTGATGCATACAATACATTAATACATTGAAATTAAATTGAATCATTTGAATGTAGAAATTAGGGTTAAATTAGTTACCATAATTTTACACCTGAATATCATACTAATTTTCGCTCAATTACATATTATATTGACATTGCTTTATATCACATCTATAAAACTATTTACACTTACGTGGCTTTTCATAATATCTATACAGTATCGCCTAAAATTAAAAGCATTCAAATTTTTATAGTTTTTTTTTTTCATAAGGATCTCGCCTGACAAATACAAATACAACAAAAAATTGGTCCATCCATTCAGTATGATAACCACGCGAAATGGGGATTCATTTATATATATAGAAAAGAAAATTCTTGCTTGGCTTTTTATCACATCTATAAAATTAAACACACTTACAAAACCCTTTTTATGTCATTGTCACACGACTCTCCTGATAACAAGTGTGATAAACCCTATAACCTTTTCTAGCCTTTTACGAGCTACCTAGCAGAGACTAGGTGGTCTTTTCTACAATTGGGCCTGGATCAACAATAGAAAAAGGAGTTCCAGTGTAAAACACAATATGCTAACAAACTCCAAGGTAGAAACGATAACACATGACGATATGAGTAAAATTAGATATCCTGACTCGAAACTTAAGTGTAGAAAGACAATCCAATAACTTCTCGAAGCACTCCCCATTTCCTTTTAAAACTTCTACAGTGCTTTGAAGCTAGGACCATAATATAGATATTAAGTTGTTTAAAAAGATTATCCGCACTGAGATTGCGGCTTATTACCTCCGAGCCGAGAACTGGCGTAATTAGATTGACCTGAGACGTGATTGCGATGTTCTACTTTCATGGAAATTTATATTAAAACTAGTTGTTCCCACGACTTCTCTTGAATCTACTCTTGTATCATTTGGATCTTCACAAAAGCAGAATTTTATTTAGGAAAAGAAAATATAACATTCTTCATCAGCCGTGCTTTTGACCACTATATACCGGTTTTAAAATAATTCGTATAATGTATATATAGTACATATGACAACGAGTAAGTATCTTCACGTCCATATCCCCGAAGATTAGGCAGAGACACAACTAAAGTCACCATAACGCTGAAGATACCAAATCCCATTTTGTGATAGGTGGCAAGCCTATCACCAACCGGGCACATATGCAATCCCGGGCAACGTTATTTTTATTAGAAAGTTGCAAATACACATTTTGTAATTTTTTTGTTGCTCAGCTCGGGTTTGAACCGGGGACCTCAAGAAATGGACTTCATTTCTTGAGGTCCCGGGTTCATTTCATGCCCAGGATAATAAGGTATAATTGTACCAAGTTTCGTCGAAATTAAACCGTTAGTTTTCACGTGATGCCTGAACATACAGACAGACAGACAGACTAAAATTTTTTAATCACATATTTTGGTTCGGTATCGATCCAGTAACCCCCTATATTTTTTTTCAATATTTTCAATGTACAGAATTGACCCTTCTACATATTATATGTATAGATACTACTCTAAGTACTTTAGGCGTGAAAATACAACGAGTTTTTGAAAAATTGATTGACCATTGTCAAATTTCTTGTGTGGTCGGGCGTTGGACTTCATTTCTTGAGGTCCCGGGTTTAAACCCCGGGTTGGGCAACAAAAAAATTACAAAATGTGTATTTGCAATTTTCTATTAAAAATAACGTTGCCTGGGATTGCATATGTGCCCAGATGGCGATAGGCTTGCCACCTATCACAAAATGGGATTTGGTTTCTTCGGCGTTATGGCGACTTCAGTTGTGCCTCTGCCAACATCTTCGGGGATATGGGCGTGAAGATACTTACTCATTGTCAACTCATGCAACTCAAAATTCATGCAAGGGCTGGGCTCATACTGAATATAGCTTAACAATGTATCCAAGCTGTCTTACAGCTTATTTATTAGCTTCATTATTAAAGATACACTGTTAGTTATGCTGTGGAAACTTATGCACGCTGGCAATATATTTTACGCTTAAAGTTCCTCTGCTTTGTTCGTGAGATGGAGTTCAAGTTAGCTATGGCAAACAAATACTAAACGATGACATACATACGCGGCTCTATTTCATTATATATTTTTTTATTTATTTTGATCTTTTCCTAAAAAAAACAATTGCTATTTTAAATGTATAAACACTTATACCTTCTTAAATAACTATATCTTATATTATTATATAGTTATCTATACAATGGGAAATTTAAGTTTTAACACTTAAGATGCTGTCATACATTGGTACCGAGCAAAGTACAAGTATTTCTTAATTTAAATATCTATTAATTTAAAGCTTTTGACATTCTAGAACAAAAGCTAATCTATGTCTTTTAGATTATAAACTACTAAGTATGTGGAATGTTTATTGAAATACAAACATAAACTTAAAATACCTATTTCTACAAATTTTCACATTTATAAGAAACTAAGTAAAGGTAACAAGTAGACTGTTTTCTTTGAAGCACGTGTAGCCTATATACAGGGTTACTTTGAAAGGACAGGTCCACATTGTACAATAAGGCTTGTATGGTAATGCAGTCTAAGCATTTTTATCAAAGTGTAATATTTGTGTAATTTTATAAACATTCATTTGAAATAATCCGTAAAAATGATTCAATTGTTGTCACTGTCACGCTATGTCATACCGAGTGTGAGTCGTAACGTCACCAGCCTGTGAATGTGACTGCGGTTGGTGGGAACCAGTTTTATGCTCTGTTTACGTTATAGCCATTCATCTTGCCTTTTGCGTAAGATAAAAGTTGTAAATTGATTATCTAAAAAAAATACTTTATTATGAGGTCCCGGGTTCAAATCACGGGTCGGGCAACAAAAAGAAAATTGGGTTTTTCCAATTTTCTCATAAAAAAAAATGTTGCTCGGGATTGGAAATGTGCCCGGTTGACGATAGGCTTGCCACCTATCACATTGTGGGACTTGATGTCTTCGGCTAGTCGTGGGTGCCCTGGTTGTGCCTCTGCCTACCTCTTCGGGATATGGGCGTGAAGACACTTCCTACTTTATAGATCGGAAGTATTATAGATTTCAAATCGTTTCCCAAAATTTGGCTGGTACTTTAAATTTCATCTAGTATATCAAAGATGTCAACGGTGCGTTGCCAACCTAACATTTATTAAACTCTTGGACAAGTTAACCAGAAACCCTAGTCTCCAAACTAAATTCGACAATGGTGTACATTTTTGTTATAGCAGCAGGATATATAAATGGGGTGGTATTAATTGGGTTACGCTATTCCGCCGTCTAAATTAAAATTACTATATTATCTATTTTCTTATATGAAGTTATTTGAAGATATATCTGAATATGTACAAAACTCAATTTTGAAAAAGAAAAGGTTAGTTGTGCCCTTTTCAACTTGAATTAATTGAATACACAAACATCTAGCTACACTTAACCTAGTACCTAAGAATCCTTGTGTGTTAAATCAACCAAAGATGCAACTGAACGGCGTGCCCCACTGTCAAGAGTACGAGACCGCCGGTCATACAGCTTATCTAAAACTCATTACCGTACGACCGGCGTGGTTGACGTCGCTATACAAGAGTGTGGTTGTGTGCGTATATTTCAATGTAGTGTCCAATAATATCATTGTATGCGTGCATCTCAACATGATTGAAATTGCTTAAGTAATTGCGATTGACTTAGTGTGCGGTGTCTGCCTCCGCACTAAAAGTGACAGGCAGTTTTTCAATAGAAATGAGCTCGCGTGTCGTCTCCTAATAGTTTAGTATTCAAAGGGATTATTTTTCAGAGCAAATCACATCAATTGATTTAACCCCGATCGAAGCAAGTTATAGTTTAATAAATAATCTAAAAAAAGTATCTTCACGCCCATATCCCCGAAGAGGTAGGCAGAAGTACAACCAATAAAATAAATAATCTACACCCGGAAATATAGACAGCTATGTTCACCGCACAAAACTTGCCAAGTCAGGAATGCAACCCAAGCCCCGCTGACAGTCGTTGACGTCAAGAAATTTGTAAAGTTTTCGTCTCTGTGGTCTAGTGGTATAATGTTAATGTTGAGAAGCCCAAAAATGTGTTTTCCTATTGAAATCAATTTGCCTGGGAAAAAGTAACTGTCCGATCAGCGATAAACTTCCCTCCAGTCACATTATAGGACTTTAGTGCCATCGGATATTCGTAGATAACCTAGTTGCACCTCTGCCTATCTAATGGGCACGGCACGAAGATACTTACTAACTATTTTTATATTTTTTATTTTAAAACGTCTTTGAACGAAATCCTCAGTAAATATTAAATCCGCATCGAATTTCCATACGGATTACGCTCAAATACATTCATTAAGGTGGGATTCCTTTGAAATGCAAATAGGCTTTAAACTCTGCTTATTATTAAATATTAAAAGTAAAGGACGACTGGAGCAAATCTTTATGATGCAAAAATGTGGAAAAGATTTAATAAGCCGCTCAAATATAATAATAATATTTAATTTTGCTGAGTCCCAAGACTTTGAATATTAACTAAATAAATACTAAACAAAAATCAATAGTAAAATAAATATTTCTGATAACATTAAGAAGATTGTCAAAGTAAGGGCTACCCAGATTACAAAGTACTATTATTATATATATTAATGCTTATTGCTAGCTGACCTGGTAAACATTTCAACAGCTTAATTTGGTAGAATACCGACAGCTATACTCTAGTTACCGATTATAATAGTATTTCCATGCACAATTTCAACCAAACCGGTGACGACTTTAAGGTGTTAGGTGACAAATATACAGACACATGTGTAATGTTATTTTATTTCTTTTGTCGATTTTCTCGTCGTCTGTACAGTCGTAGTGTAGCTGTAGCCGACGATTACAACAGCCCTACTGCCTCTGTATGGCTACATAATTATTTTCAACTGATATCGTAGCTTATCTACGTGCTACGCTAAATCAGCATCGCTACGATTTTTACGCTACAGTTATTACACTACACTACAACTGGACGTAGTTAAGCAGAATTAACCCAATCCATATCTAACTAGTTTTGAGATAATTTACTTTGAAATTTATATATTTATAATAATATGTACTGGCCATATTTGCGGGTTGGTATCTAATGATTTTACAAATGTCATAGCTTTGTTTATCTGTAGGATCTTTTCCTGAATGAAAGTCTAATAAGCTTTATTACCTCTATAGTATGTTTCACTCAATTTTGGTGTTCATGTGGGTTGGGTCCTTTCTGCTTAACTACGTCCAACTTTACATCACTTTGCTTCGACTTCTTAACTAGCGCTCTGTTCGTGCACAAGCTAGGACGGATTCATAAAAATATCATAAACGCGAAAGTCTCTCAGTTTGTCTGTAACAGTTTAATGGCTAAATCACGAATGCATATTATAGTTAACTAACCGATTTTAAACATAGATTACTTCTTTTAAAAATCAACTTCCACGAACTGTTCTGGAAGATGAAAACAAAACTGCAATTTTAAGTAGCTGTTCTACGCTTATGAAGTTGTGGATAAACAGCTTACAATTATATAAAGACATGTACCATACAAATATTGCCGAGGGGTTGACTTACCGAGAATGTCCTTAAGCCATCGGTTCTGTGAAGATAGACGCGGGTAGCTCGTGGGCTTCTGGAGTCGAATCGGGTACAATATTCGGCAGCTATTTCTAGCACTTAATCCATAGGGGGACTGGTTCAACTTTCCATAGGCACAATTGGTATCATGTAACGCACTTTGCTAATTAGGTAAATAATTGGACGGAAGCACACACGGCGGTGGTTAACGTGTCCCGTACGCAGTTCGAATTCAACTGATGTTTAGTGTTGCCCGATGCGTAGATGACGGACAGACATCTCAATTAGTCTACCTCGGCATTGTAACAAAAAATAGATCCGAAGTATTTTGAATTATCCAAATTGTGCTATCTTATTTTAAAAATATGAAAAAATACAAAAATAAAAAATATAAATTAAAATAATCTGTTTCTGTACGAAACAGACATTTATATAAGGGCGCTCAGAAAATTTTGGTCTTATGAATTACAAACGTATTTGTTAAAACTATACAAAATATTGTCCTGTATGTAGACAATATTCAATTCTAAGTTAGACACAACAATAGGTGAGTTTGCAACATGTGGGATTGAGTTAATCGTGTTTAAACTAATAACGTTGTATGATAGATTATGTGAGTTGGTTTTAGATTCATTGAATTAAATGAGTTATTTTGTTTAGATATAAACGTATGAGATTAAAAACAAACCGATGGATATCTAAAATGTATGAAACATTCGCCACCTACGGATAGTAAGGTCGAGTCGTTACCGATTTGTGATAAAATGTTAAGTAAGTTTAACCCCTACCCTACAAATCGATACGTGCATACGAAAAATGCTGACAGTGTGGCGACGAGATTAGATAAAGCTCCAGTATCAATCTAGCTGAGTCGTCACAGGACTGTATCATCTAAAGGGATCATGGAGCTCGAGACTTACCCGATCTTTGTAAACCAACGCGGTATTAAACAAGGTTAACCTTAACCTTTTGTGACAATTTCACCATTGTTATCTTTTTGGAAATTCATTGGGGTCTCTAAAATTATTCACAAAATACATTTTAATTACAAATTTTCATTTCGAAAAGCAAACAAAGAACTGTCTTGTGGGAGTGAAAATTATAAGAGAAGCTCGTCCATGTAAATCGTAGTGCATTTAACGGAATTATTTATTTAAAATGTTTTGAATATTTCTTATATTGTTGCCGCTTGGTAGGACTCCACTGTAAAATTATTACATAAACGAAAGTAAAAAAGAAATTTAAAATAAAAAAAAAAAAACTTTATTTGAAACGGTACAAACTTGCAAATGATTGTGATACCATAGCAACCGCAATTACTAGAGCCCATCTCCAGGAACAGGTAGACATTTAGCTTTAACCTATAAAATAAAATTAAATAGGAATAAATAATTGGTTTAAAAACAAAAATTCCCCACGACGTAAGATATTTTTTTGAATTCCATAAAGTTCCATAAAGATTTTTAAATTATATGCTTTCTTTAAGCAGTAGTTTGCTTTCCATCAAGTAGCTAGCTTGTATATTTTAATTTCCTTTTTTTAAAGTAAAAAAAAAACAAAAGAGGAAATTCCCTTTTTTTACACTTCATTGTATCAAATACGATGCGGATATAAAACAAAAAGAGCGTGGCACCCCCGGCGTGTTATTGCTTCCTTTCCACCGAGTGTCGAAACATTAACCTCCAGTTATATCATGTTTAGTTTTTAGCTGAATTTCATTTAGACTTCATAAAACTGCAAATATATGCATCGCACTATAAAGGAGTACATTATAACTGCATTTTGTGCACTTTCGCCAACTACCTCGTACACAAAATGATTCGTGTTTTCATAAACTTCTGCAGTTTTTTTAAATTTACTTTGTCGTGAAAGTAGCGTGTAATGAATGAGGTAATGGTGTAACTAATACGAGTAATGTCTGGTGATTACTTCTTAAACATAATATTAAGTCATTTCTTCTGGTCAGGATTATTTATGATATTGGAAGGCAAACAAGCAGATGGTAAGAAATTCACGCCGCCTAGAGACAACAGAGGTGGTAATGGTGCGTTGCCAACCTGAGTCCGGGATGTCTCGAGCAGAAGTAACTTTACCGGCTACCTTAACCTCCAAACCGAAACACGTCATGACGCTATGGCGGTAGAAATAGGAAGGGCGGTGGTACCAATCCGGATGATTAGCTGCGAAACTCTACCACCTAGTCAGATGTCACGGTGTTAGTGACAGTAAGCTTATGCTCGTCTTTTACGAGCTGTCCGGCAGAAAGGCTGATGGTCTATTCTGCAATGGAGGCTGGACCAACAGGGGAAAAATATCTCATTTCTTCTGGTCAGGTTGAGGAATATAATCCCTTTTGCTGACTGTTACAGCTCGTACGAGAAAAATATTTGTTTGTTGCTAGCCCCGTGTCTATTCTTAAATAATAGAGCATTCTGAGTTTGGTCGAATTTTGGGACATTGCGTTTAAATTGGTAACACATACTACGTAAGTACGCACGTACTACATATAGACGTATTACCATATTTGAGGTCCATTGGTAACGAATGCAGTACTCATGGAAATTCAAGCTACCTTTAAATAATGTGATAGGAAATGTCATGGATCAAATCATAAAATTATTTTTCATAAAATCTCTTAAATATTAGTTTTTGCCGAACACAATTTTAAATGTATTTTAAAAAGGAACATCTCATCAAAAGGAAATTATTGATGGAGGAATTTTAAATATTTTTTCTATTTTAACATTCTTTGACGCTACAAAACAAACATTTTCGTCTGTCTTGAATCGACAACTTTATTTTAAAAATTACAAACGAGAAAAGCTAAATTTGGAATCGACCTAAATAATTACTGATCTTCAAAATACTAAAAATACTGTAATCATAATAGTTTTTCCTAATTGTTATAATAGGTACATTACTCATATTTCTTTTCTTCAAATGTTGGTAAACAAGTTTTTCATACGTACATTACGAAAAAAGTATTAAATTCATAATTTAACCGCAGTAAAACTGCAAAAACTTGACTTCGGTTTGAATGAGTCATCTAGGTAAACAAAAATTAAATATTTTCCTTGATTTCCCAGGGATTCCATCATCAGATCCAGAATTGGTAGAAAAGCGAAAGCGACTCACAGCAAGTTTATTCAGGTGGCAATAAAATTCACACATGATAACGGTAAATATTTTCAAACTATTATGAGAATTCAAATTCGGGAAAATTTGCTTATTTCAATACTCTCTATCTGTTCTGCAGGTGAACTTAGCGTGAAGGTGACTTAGCGTATGTGAAACAAATTTAACCTGTTTCCTTTTTCTCCGTGTTCCGTATATCAAGGTATTTGGTCAATTCACTAAAACATCGAAACTTCAAAACTTAAAAATATACGAAAAAATTCGGAAAGCACATTCTACTAATCACAAAACGA
>NJDC01013024.1:0-16415 GCA_002245475.1 Calephelis virginiensis | reverse complement strand
TTCTTCTTTCTCGCTTTGAACATCGTCCTCACTCAAATGATCCTCCACTTCAGAAACATTGTCCTCATCTGCAAACTGGGTGTTAGTGTCGCTTTCCTCATACAGCGCATTTGTTATTTCTTCCTCGGCCAAGCATCTATTCGGTGCCATAATTTTCAGACTCTAAAACACATTAAAAAACTTTATATCAGCATATAAATAACTACTAGTTTTACTTGATAGATACCGCCGAAAGTTACACAAAACTTGACAAACACTCCTCGAGCGCAACTCCTACTAAAAGCAGCTAATCCAAAGTACTTACCGGTGAAACGCGTACGCCCCGTTGTAGCACTCGGCGTCCACTGAGATTACTTGTCGCGACAAGTTCGAGAGAGCGTTCTTTAAAAAGAGACAGCGATATATGTGTTTTGCGTGCGCTTCTGAGGCGCAGATTATCTTTGTAGGGTTAAAAATGGTTACATTATTTTATTCGACAAGAAAGCGATCAAGCACACGGCTCTCCCAATAATAAAAATAAACGTAGCCAATAGACACCATAGATGTTACAGGTGTGTCGATATTTTAAAACCAAGGTGTTCAGCCTAATGTGCAATTGTACTCGCTTATTCGCCTGTGGATCAGAACATGATTATGCCAAATACTGTCATTATGACGACAAGTATAAGCAAAGTTGTGGATCCCTACCATATAATCAGCCATGAAATTATACGAAATGTAAGGACTGTTTTCATGTGCCTTCTCATTTACACCTGTTGGATCAAGGTAGCATACTCAATTTATGCATTATTAGTATAGCGTTAAACTGCACTAAATATGACATATTTCGATATATGATAAAATTAGCAACTCTCGGGAGTCTGATTTATTTTTCTGTTATAAAATCTATGCAAAAATCAATAGACCAGGCTTTGTGGCCATATCATCTCTAAAGAAAGAACAGTATTCATATTAAGCAACTCACAAACATTAAAAAAAATCATTTAAATGATTTCTACAATTATATTGTATCACCCATAATAATACAACCACAAACACAAAATGTTATCAATTTAAATTATTTTATTGCATCAAATATAGTTAGATAGTTAGTATGTACCTTCACTCCTATATCCCCCAAAAAGGTTGGCAGAATTACAGCCTGGCCACCCACAACTAGCAATAGGCAGTAAATCCCACAACATGACAGTTGGCAAGCCTATCGCCAACCAAGGACATGTCCAATCCCGGGCAACGTTATTTTTATTTAAAAAAAAATGGAAGCAGTCATTCATCGCCGCTAGATCATAAACGCAATAAAAAATGGCGTATATATTAAGGATGTTACATTTGTTGTGGCTCACATATTTGGCATTGATGGCATGCAATAACTAGTAACTGTACTGTAATTAAATAGCAATAATTATAGAAATCATATATTGTGAAGATTGAAAACTAATTATTGTACCTTGATCTGCTTGTGACAGTTTTCTAAATTTGATTGCATTTACAACTATGTCTCCAGACGTCTTTTGAGGCGTTTTAGGTAGTCCTTCATTAAATAGTGTTCTTTATGGTAGGCCTTACTTGCTGACTTGTAGATGGAATTGTTTCAGGTAAATCTGAAAAATGTATAATATTCCATAATATAATAATATATCAATTCATTAATAAATATAAATATCTGTGGATATATTATTACAAATTAATGTAATTGCCGAGTGAACAAATTATATTCTTGTTTTTAAGGTGATAGCGAACAATACTAAAATACAAAATGTACTTGATTCCCTGCTTCGGTGCAACATAGTCTCAATTTGGGACACCTTTTTGCTTTTTCTCTTATTCACAATTACTTTCAAAGATTTTAAATAAATTCTCGAAGCTCAAGCGAATATAATAAATGAATTTACAGATCCTTATTATCGAGATCAATTGATACAAAGATATCGGTCTACTGCCAACCTGGAATGTCTTAACCACTTCTGTGAAAGTTTGGCTACTTTGCCTTTCAGAATGAATCCGGAACACGACAATGACACGTCCTGACTGCAGGAATAGATGCGATGTTGTAACGTAGTGGGGATGGCTTAGCTACCACCCACCACTATGTTAACAGAAAAATAAACAAATAAACGGTCAAACTTGCTTAAGTTTGGCTGTTGTTAGGGAATCCTGTTGATTTGAGGAGTTTTAAATAAAAATCTAAACAAAGTTACACGATATTTAAAATTAAAATAAAAGTCTCACTGTACACTAAAAGTTTCTGCCGGCTAAAGAAAAAGGAAATTAGATGGGCGTGGGATACGTCGGTGGCTCGAAAACGGGTCAACGGAGCACGGAGCGCAGCACGGAGGAGAGCACGAAGGAAAGCACGGAGGACCGCTGCTATAGGCCTCAGTGGCTGGAGTAGGGGACCCCTTGGCACCTTCCCTCAGCAGCCAGGAGCAGCAGTAGAAGAGGGCAGCTGGGAAGGTGGCCAGAGAAGTACACCGGTGGGTCAGCTACCGCCGGTTCAGGGTCCTCGGGTCCACCACCGAAGAGCGGGTACCAGGCAGCAGGCACCAGGTGAAAGGCACCAGACAGGAAGTACCAGGTAGCAGGCAGAAGGAAGCAGTTCCTCCGTAACTTCTTATTATTATTTATTCCGTCGACTTATGCCAGAATTAGAATGCCCAGATGGCTGGATCGTCCCCCTTTTATACCGGCTCGACCTGTTCCGGAATTTTCAATTTAAAATTACGCGATCTGATTGGTCGATTTATAATTGCCGTCACCTAAACGTCCTCTTCTCTCATAAAAAGTAAATATATTTGACATCTTCAAACTTTCATTAGTGTCATTGAAGATGTCAAATATTGTAAATTTTAGTGTATTTCAGTGATTTAAAAGGATTATTGAAGAGAAAAACTGTGAAAACAGAAACAATAACAATCATAAGGGACACAAGATCAGAAATAGTCAAAAACAGATATTTACAAGAATCGAAAGATGTACGCATTACAAGTAATTAATGTGAATAGTAGAAAAGAAGATAATAAAACAGAGATATTTACAAGGTTAGTAAGATGTACATATTACAAGGAAATATGTTACAATGTTGATACCAATTAGGGCTTGCTGCTGCTGATTTACATATAAATTCACTACATATGTATAAGAACATTTCATTGGTATATAATGCTTAAAGGATTTTTTAGGATTCTGTAGCTGAGTGATCTCTGATGGAATCGCCTTTGCGGTCTGGTGTTAGACTAGATATTACGAGTTCCTGGGTTCGACCCCCGTTCGGGAAACAAAATAAAAGATGTTTCTTTCAATTTCCTCATAACAACAGTGTTACCGTAATTGTATATGTGAGTGGATAACTGGTTGCCACTTACCACATTGCGGGACTTTAGTCTCTTTGATTAGCCGTGAGTGCTCTGGTTGTACTTGACCTACCTCTTCGGGCGTGAAGACATTTTTGTGAATCGGAATAGTGTACAATGAAACCTAAAGAGACTTAATGTTGTTTATGTTTAATGATTCCGATAGCTGTAACTGCCCAATGGGAAAAACTGAAATCCAGTGTTGAGGTACGCGATGAAAATACTTAAATATTTTCTCTTGGTAGTCATGCTACAACACTTAATTTTTAAGCGCACTTTTTTGATTTTATTTAGTCACGTGTGTTGGCTTCTTCCATTAAAACAAACTTAGCGCATGTAACAAAATATATTTACTGCTTCAAAATTTAACAAGACTGTGGTCTACCTTATTACAATATTTATATCTCTCCTAGTCTGTTCCTTACCTTCGATAGCTGTGTAATATTTGGAACATATAAAATAAAAAGGGGATTATAATCAAATCTTCCTTTATTTGACTGGTACAAGTTATAACTACTTACGCTACGCAACCGTGTTATATCTGTTAGAGGTCAGTCTGGAGGTCAATGCGACATCAGACCGCTACCTTTGTTTACTTTACCACAGACTACAACTACAAAGATTACAAACTGTGTTTATGGTACTAAAAGATACTTCTTTTATCGGTTAACGTCACATTCAAGCAGATATTAGAATAATCAAATAAATAATATCAGTCATAGCGCACTTTGTCGAATAGTAAATTGATGATATAAATGAACTAAATACATACTTGATCACCATGACATCATTTTATTATAATATTTTTAAATAACTTTGGCGGCATAGTAAAGAACTGTAGTTTTCTTCGCGAACTTTGTTGGCAAGAAATCTCCAACTTTTGTATTAGCAAGATTAGGAAGTGTGTCAAAATTTTCCTCTTCATTCTCCAAGTCTTCAAAATCTTCTTCGTCTTCATTCAATTTTATTGAATCATTCTGGCTACAGTCATTGTCAGGTAAAGGAGTTGGAGAGCAATGAGTTTTTTTTTATTATTTTCCGTTAAACCCAACAATTTTTTTGCCGTTTTTAACTCTTTAACTCGCTGTCTTATAACCCCAACTTGCTATTTTTTTATCGTGCAAACCCTGTAATCTATCCTTCCCTCTCTCTCTTACTTTTGTTGATGATAATACAGGAGTATTACAGAAAAAGTATAATAGAAAAGAATAAGGACAAGGGCGCCTTACTTCATGTAATAACATTTGCTTAGAATTTGTAGGAATGTTACGTTCAGGATTTTCACATTCATTTCGAGTCTCAACTATAGGTGCTTCGTCAATATTTCCCATAATAAAATCATCATTATGGTTAGGTATTATTGATGGAAAACCTACTGCAAATATATCATAAGAAGTCTAAATTGGACTATCGAAGTGTACGAATGTGAGACTCGCAAACATCTTCATTTTGATGTACTTCTAACCGTTCATAGTTGGCTATTACTGTTTCAGGTCTATTCTGGGTAAATGTATTTTCTTGCTCATGTTTTTGGTCTTGAGAAAATTCTGTAAAATTTCTAAAAATTATCGTCGCTTAACGCAAGTCTGTTGAAAGGTAAAATACCTGGTTTTGCAAAGCTACTTGTTATGTTTCGTCGAGTAAAATATTTTATGAAAGCTGATTTCGTCAGAGTAACTATATTTTTATAATATGGATAAGGCCTTTTCCAACATTTTGGACTTGCTAGTCATTGAAAGCAACCAAAAATGCTAACATTTGATAGTTGAAGTTTATGTGAAGCATGTGGTGAAAGTGATAAGTACACAATATCATGGTTACGACAGTAATTAACTGCTTCTATAGATGTGTGGAATTCATGGCTGTCACATATTATGAGTATTGGGTTCTCCTTAGAGCACAAAGAATGGCGTTGAATGCGCTTTAAAACTTGCAACCTTGCAAAAATGCAACTCTACAGGCATCCAGCCATTTTTGTTTGATAAGCTAAGACTTTCTGCAGGTGCACCAATCAAAAAATGTTCTTTGTAATAAACACGCGGAAATACATACACAGGATCAATCGCAGTAATTATTTCACAAAACTTCACCAGGTTCCATCTTCCAGCTGATAATATTTGTCTATTTTGCTTTAGTTTTCTTTGAGTCAAAACTTTAGAAGTACATAAAACAGTGTTAATACCAGTTTCGTCAAGATTTACATAAAATTCGATCAGGTCTGAATTTGTAACGTGTCAAATTTCTTCATAATTATTAAATAAATCTGCTGCTGCTATTTTGTTGAACGCAAATTTTATTGTAGCGTTGGTATTTTCCGGTTTATGGAGGCTTAACTTCTGATTCCCAGTATATTCCAGCACGGCCGTTATTTTTCCATGATTCTTGATACTTGCAGCCGGAAAAATCATCAAACTAATAGGCAAGAGCCAGAAGCTGTTGCAAAGTTAACCCATGGTGCAATTTACTGCAGTTTGATAGATATTCTGCTAATGCTTTTTCATGTTCGTTTGAAAACACTTGAGTTACGGAATATTTAGAGCTACAGCCCGTTGAAGGTGGTTCTTAATTTTTTTCCAATGTTTTTCGTAACTTTTCAATGCAATGCTGCAAAGTTGCAACTTTTATGTTGTGTTTGTTGGCTGCCTTTCTTACGGATATTTTCTTTGACAAAACTTCATCTATGGCTAATTTAATCTTCTTTTCATCCATATTGCTTCGATCAGACTTTGTCTTATAGATGCAAACCATTTTCTAAAAATAAAAAGCAATATATATTTCAAACAGAAGGGTCAAACAAATTTGTGTAAAAAAATGTTAAGGAAATAACTAATAATGTAAAATAACACATAGGTTATTATTTACCTAGGGGCAGTTTGATACGACCAAAGGTGCAACACTTTCCCCTACACATTATTTTTTACAGAGGAGTGAATTTTATGTAAGCATTCTTTAATTTCGATATGTTCATCTCTGTAAGCTTATCATTACAGATTGCTCTCGTGTATGTATTATTTGAGATGAGAAGTGACTATTTCAAGTAGTGAATAAAAAATAACACGTATGTTGACGTCAAACTTATGCCTAAACCTAACCTAACTAGATTATTAACTAATATAATCTACAATTACATTGCCATTCTTATCTATTTCTATAACATTCTTCATAAATTCTGCATAAACAATGCAGTTTATTTTTTAAGAAAAAGAAGATTCCAAATGAACTTCCAATGTTACGCTACCGCTTCTTATCAGATTTCAACAAACTGCTGCGTTCGCGGATGAATCGGGTGTTAAATCAAAAAAAGCCAGTAGCCAATTGCCTTTAGCATAACAAATCGCACTCGAAGTACGTTTCGCCTCGACACCGAGGCATCATCACGAAATCGACCGTACCGTACAAACGACGACACACAAGTGACTTTCCGCCGCCTATTATAAATATGTGCGGGATATCTGCATCTTTAGGCAAGGTAACAGACTGAACCATACGGATATAATAAGTGTTAAGAAATATTTTTTTTTGAAATATTTATTTTGAAATTGAAAATATTTATTTGAAACAATTATACAATAATACAATTACAACATGTTGCAACGATAATAACTGCATTAGTCAGAGACTGTGTCGCAGTTATTAACGACACCTCCGGAAACCAAACGGAAGTTGTTCCTATAAGGATAAATAAAATTAACTAATATAAGTAATCTTGAAAGTTGTGTACGTGTGTGTTGTGTTGTGTATATATGTAACGATAGAGGATAAATATTGAGAACTCTGTTAATTTTTTTTATATAAAATGGGACTGATAAAGAGAAACTGATGGCTTGATGTGTTTAGTTGGTATCTCTCAATATCACAAACTCCATCATGTCTTCTTTTGTTATTGAATAGATTAGGATTAAAAGGTAGAAGTGAATGCTTGCGTAATATAGTACGTTGTATATATAATTTTCTTACAGACAGGACTTCCCATAGATTATTACAATTGAGTTGTAGGAAACCTAGGTTTATAAGCCAATACCTTTAAAATAGCTCTTTGGGCTCTGTCCAAATGCAACAATCTAATTTTAGCGGAGGCACCCCAGATTATTATGCAGTAAGAAAGTAGTTCTTGTACGAGGGAGTAATAAACAGTTTTAAATTTGCAATCCTAACTCCGCATTTAATTTGACATCTGCCTATTAACAACCATTTACTAATATAGCAGTATCATCGGCATATATAAATATTTGGGAATTAAGTATTTTAAACAATTGACACAGGTCATTAATGTAAATGAGAAATAGAGTAGGACCAAGAACACTACCTTGAGGCACACCGTATGAAATAAATTCGTCGTCACTTACCTTTTCCTCGATTGTAACAAATTGTGACCGGTTGCTAAGGTAACTTTTGAATAAATCGAGCACAACGCCACGAATGCCAATGCGCTGTAGGTTATTTAAGAGGATGGGGACAGAAAATGTGTCAAATACTTTTGAGAGATTTAGAAAAATACATAGGGTTTTTAGGTTACAATTTATATTGTTAGTCAATCAACGATTGTACGGCGTCTTCTGTAGATCTTCCAGATCTGAAGCCAAATTAATTTTTGGCAAGTATATTTTTCCTTTTTTCTCTTCTTGCAACTTACAACTGCAGTAGTAAACACGGAAAAAAAATTAACGATATTACTACTGGTAGTAACATTGGTAGTAACACGGGCAACAAAGGAAAAATATACTTGCCAAAAATCAATTTGGCTTCAGATCTGGAAGATCTACAGAAGACGCCGTACAATCGTTGATTGACTCAATAACTAACAATATAAATTGTAACCTAAGGTAGTAAGATGGGCAATTTAGTATTTCCCTTCTTGCAACTTACAACTGCAGTAGTACAAACGGAAAAAAATTACCGATCTTATTACTGGTAGTAACATTGGTAGTAACACGGGCAACAAAGGATATTTTTAGCATTAAGATAGCGGACTAATCTCATATTTATATTTTTTTCGAAAATTTTTGATAAAGTAGTTAAAACCGAGATGTATCTATAATTATTGACACTTTTCCTGTAGCCATTCTTGAAAATTGGATGTACTTTAGCTCTTTTAAATGCTTTAGGAAAGGTCCCATAAGAGAGACAAAGTTTAAAAATATAGTTAAGCACTGTTATAATAGTATTTCTAGTATTTTTATTAGAGATGTTGCAATAGCATCCCAACCTACGGACGATTTATATTTTAAACCAAGTATCACCTTTTTAATTTCATCGCAATCTGTGTTGAATAGAGCCATTGATGTTTCCTCGGGACTAACAGTTTCAATGCCCGGACATGGTGTATTAGGAATCTTTATTTTTGAGGCTAGGTTCATGCCAATTTCAGCAAAGAATTTATTTACAACATCAACTGAAGAACGTGGATTATTAGAGAGCGATAGTAGTTCACGCGAAGAAGAATTTTTGTTGGTTAAATTTGATATTTTCTTAATTGTCTTCCAAGTTTCTTTAGGAAGTTTTTTATGTTTTTTTAAATTCAGTACGTTCATACTCACGTTTAACTTTCTTAAGCAAGTTATTACAAAAGTCGTTATAACGCCGAAAGTCGCAGTAACATTTCGCCAAGCTTTATCAGCCATTCTCATGGCTTGCAATACATCTATAGTAGAATTCTTTTTTTCTTCCATATTATCCAACATGTTCCTGACAACTTCTTTTCGATACAATGACTTGAAGTTTTTTATGATACCTTGGTCCATAGGCTGTAATTTTGATGTGGTATTGGCAGGCAGGTAATGTATTTGTATGTATTACGATATTGTCAGGTTCGTAACCAAGTAACAAATCTTGCAATTAATTTTTCCATTTGTTACAGGTTTCAATGTTGACACTTGCACTTTCCCCACAAACTTTTTTAAAAACAAGTTCCTGTCTTCTTTTGAATTTTTCTAAACATCCGTTACTGGCTCTGAAATTAACGAGTCCCAATGATTTATAGAATATTTGGGCTTTTTCTTTTAAATGAAGGTTGAGATGTCAGTGAGGCCGCCGTGGCGACACACATTTTCCTCTCCCGATGCTTACGTTTTGAAACGAACTCGGTATCAGTTAAAACAGTCACCGTCGAGTCACTATCCGACATTATTTAAATATATCCAGTCCGTGTTTTATACAGGGTCACCACTTTGGAGTTCCGTAGCTCGTAAAGCAAATAAAAACCGGAACAAGATAACAATGACATCCTTTAATTTACCCAACAAGTACAGGATTAACAACAATTCGGAAGGCTTGGAATGTCGGCGGGGGACACAGGTCTCGCGTCTCGATAATAGTTGCTATCTGACTGGCTGTTTGAATAGGTAGCTAATCGTGCGCTGCGAACAATAGAACCGGTCGGCCGGTGCGCACCACCACCGACCGATTCCGCGCCTGTTGCTCGTCCGCGTAAGCCGGCTGTGTCGTTTGTCTTGTGTGTGTATCCATGTTCGTCTTTATGTATATTTTATTTATGTCTGTTTATAAGTCTGTATGTATGTATGTACTTATATAAAGCTACCCTTTAAATGGGATATTTATATGCGAAAATCTGAAATAATTCTTATGGAGGCTATGAAAACTAGGTGGCGGTAAATGTAGAGATATAATTTTAACATCCTTTGTGTCGTTCATGTAGGCGAAAGTGAAAACGTACATAAATAAATTGTAAGTGTGTAGAGGTATTTGTGTGAACTTGTTTGATTCAGTAGGCACATAATAATTAGAAAGATTTAACAAAGCAACATAAGTAATTCTAATACAAAAGTAATATAAAGTCGTGTAAGCAAATATCTTAGATATAAAATATATAGAAATAAGTCTAAACGAGTACCAGACTAGTCATTTTTGGTTCTTTAATTTGTGTAAGTCCAATTCTTCGTTTATTAGATGCAGAGGAGCCCCATCTTTTTCGCGAATAAATATCTTGCCTTTGGAAATCCAAGAGTATTTGTATCCGTTGCTGCTGACATAAACACGTGAAAGATAGAATAAATGTTTCATCTTCGCTGACAGGTTTTCAGAAATGAATATCGGGTTACGAGGACCACTAATTTTAAAATGTTCTGTGCTAAGTTTGTCATTTTCTGTATTGAATTTCTTGTATAAAGAAATAATTTTGCTTTCATCAGGACACTCGTTAATTCGACGATTATAGTTTTATTTTCAGGATTTTTAGTTCCAAAACGGAATACATCTTTGATTTCGTGAGACTGTAACGGACCTTTGTGAATATTTCCTATTTCAGTAACAGTTTGTAGTAGACATGTTTTCGTTTAAGCCTTTATAATAGGAAAGTTCTTTATTTCTAAACAGGTAGAACGAGAGCTTCGCTCCAACTTTTCAATTTTGTCTTCTAACGTTTGAATGTATTTTGTATTATGCGAATTAGTAAGTTTAGGGTCATTACATTCTTGTAGAAGGTTATCATATTTATTGGATAGAAATTCTAAAGCAGATCTCAAGTTGCTGTTTTGAATTTTATTTCCTCCAAAGTGTTATATATCATTTCCATCTTTTTGTCCTGGTTTTTGAGATAAAACAGCAAACATAGATTTTATCTCAGACGTAAGCAAAGGCATTTGTTCTTTGAGTTAGTAGACGTCTGACGTTTCTGTCGCTGTGTAACAAAACAGCCGCTATACTCATCATGTTGGAGAGACAAGTCCTGTACAATGTGATGATTTTCTTAAGGCTGATCAAGCAGGCTCACTTGACCAATTAAGGACTTGAAGTAGCCTTAGAGCGGATGGTAAATGATACAAACAGGAACCAAGGTTTAATTCTGGTTCATTGAGTATTATCCAAAGTTCTCCGTGTTGGTCCGGGTTCCTTCGCAGAATAGACTATCTGCCTTCCTGCCAGGCAGCTCGTAAAAGGCAAGCATGGGCTTTTTTTTTAAACACCGTGACATCTGACTAGGTGGTAGAGTTTCGCAGCGAATCACCCGGATTGGTACCACCGCCTTACCTATTCCTGCCGCCATAACGTCGTGACGTGTTCCGGTTTGAAGGGTAAGGTAGCCGGTAAACTTACTTTTGCTCGAGGCCCAACATTCCGGCCTCAGGTTGGCAGCGCACCATTACCACCTTTGGTGTCTCTAGGCAGCGAGAATTTCTTACCATCAGGAAATACGTCTGCTTCCAATATCATAAAAAAAGTTATTATACAAAGTACACCGACACACACATTCGTCCAGAAATCTTTGTATTCTATCCGTTTGAATTGTAGATGCAGCATCTTTTAGTGGTGAGACATCAGAGCATGCTCATCTATGGCCTCCTCTGTCCTCCTTACGGTGATGTGTAATCAGCTGCTTGTTATGTTGAACGTGATTAAGTCATCACGTTGATCATCCTGGTGTCTCCAATCGCTTGAACCAAGATGAGAGTTGGTCGAGTTCTATTATTTCATATGGTATTACTTCTTGTTCGTATTATTTCTTCTACTTTGATTTTGTTTGGGAGGTGGCACGTCTTCAGATTTAATGGGATTCTTCGTTTGCATGTTTTGAGTGTTGGTGTTGAGATGACGCTACATCTGTTTACCTTAGAACCATAACAAATATCATTATTAGAACTATTTTGATCCTGAAACTACCTAAACTGACTTTATATGAATTGTTTCTTATTTGTTTCCATACTGTGTTTTCTGAATTGAGTACGTTTTGAAATAAATCCTTCGATTTCACTATAATTTCTTGCTTAGAAATTGTTTTGTCTCTTGTGATGGATTTTAGTATCTAGCGTAAAATTTACAGTTTTAGCAAAAGAATTCTTGTGCGGCCAGTGATTCGGTACTTTTGGATGATAAATTTACTGAATTTTGTTTTAATAATACAATTTTCGGCAATCCGAAGAATTCCTGCAGTTGTAGCACTAATTTTTGTCGTTGCCCGTCACAAATTATTGATGCAGTAGTTGCATTTGCGGGTACAAAGAGCCAGGTATTTGTGTTTCCATAATACATCCAATATTAAATTATAATTTCTAATATACACCGATATTTTTCATGATATAAATGAGTTTTTAAAATTTGTTCCTCAATGCAATTTTCCTTCGATTGCATATTTTTTTGGCGACACTGGAAATCATATAAAGTTATTCCCTTAATGTAAGCAATCCTTGAATTTTTCACAACTTATTTCAAAATACTTTTCATTGTTATAGTCAACCCCAAGCAGGCCTTTTGTATAATATTATTTGTAAATATACCATCGTTATTTTTTCCATTTTTAATACTGGTGTGACATGTATTAGCGTAAATTTCAAAATGTCGTGTATTGGATAAAAGGCATAAATTATTGTATGTTTTGCATTTTCTGATATTTTCGTAGTTATCAAAGATTAGTAAAATAATGAATAGGGAAGTCACACCGCCTTTTCTAATTATACTTGCATTAACCCTGTATAGAGGTCCAATAACTCTGATATAGATATATAGATCTGATAGAGTTGAGGGTTACAATGTATGTGTGTATTACTTGTATTTTTATTTGATTTCGGTCTGGCGTTTTGTACTATAAATTTTTTTTATAAATGATCTGTATCTCTTGGTTTTAGCTTCTTTTGAAATGTTGCTAACCTCGTATGTAACCTTCCTCTGTTTGTTGATAATGGTAATCATACAACTGATAAATTTTGTTTGATGGTTTACTGCTTCAATCAAATAAGTCTTACACATGGTAACTAAACTTTTTGATTGTATTTCATCTGTTAGTATTTTCGACTGATTTCAGAGCTTGTTGAATTGTTTTGTTACATTTAGTATTTCAACATACATTCTTTCACATCCTGTCCTGCAAAATACGTTTGAATATACGTCACGACTTTTATCAAATTTGGCATTAGGCCAATATTTGTCTCAATTACTTAGTCGTCCGAAGTGGTACAGTAATAAACCAAATGTTTAAGATGGAGAAGTAGTATTAATGATGAGTGACAAAACCTCACCATTACAATAGCCTGTAGCTAGAGTTACTTAAGTTCATAACGGGAATGATGGATTAGTTAGAGCAGTAGGTAGAAAACAAAACTGCCTCTGTTTTTGTACAGACTAGATTTATAAATGAAATTGCTGTGTTACGTATATATGAAATCTTATAAAGGTTTATGTAATGTTATTGATTTACAAAAGCACCTAGTTACCTGTACCGATTGTTATGTGTGTGACCCCCTCACAGGAGTTTATGTATTGAAAAAAGAAAAAACTTACGATTAACTCAAACTAACAACAGTCGCTCTCGTCCAACATCTTACATGATTAATTTCATACGTTTATTTTTTAATTTTTTTTAACCTTTTCAAACGCTTTATTTTGCATTGGTGACAAAAGGCGATTTTGCAAGCGAAACACATCAGTTGTCTTTAATATTATTATGGATAACATTGCAACAATAATTATTGTTAACCTTATTGTAACTACTAATTAATAAGGAATGATCAAGTATTTTTTTAGGTTCAGTAAAGTTAAAAAAATCAAATGAATACTTGATCAACACAACACTTTTGATAGTAGACAGTAAATTATTTGCATGTGCGCTAGTTCCCCAGTATTCGTTTGATTCTTTAACTATACCACCAAAGTATTTAATTACACATTCGGATAGGTAACTTAGATGGTTTTTTCCAGCAGTGTATCTTTTTAAGTGTGTATGCATATCGGCGCAAAACATTAAACGTTATTTTCATCATTTAAATAAACTGGTAACACTTCCACCTCCACATTTCAACGACGGGTGGGATGGACGTCTTAGGGAGGGCGGCGGCCGGCGGCCGTAAGCTCGCTACTCTGGTACTCACTACTCAGTTGTGTCGCGATATTCGTTGTGAACGGACGTGTTTTGAAATCAGTGCTATTAATTTATTAAATTTTATTAAAGTGTTTAAATTCTAAAAATTAGTGCTATAAATGATCAAGTTTTAAAATCAGTGCTAATATGTTATAGTGACAATGTTATAAAATCAGAGTCGTGAAATCAGTGCTGATAGTGTTATTCATTAATACAATTTTATCAAAGTGTTTAAATTCTAAGAACTAGTGCTATAGTGGCAGTAATTTTAAATTAGTGTTTGAAATCAGTACTATTATTGTGAATAAAATTATAAAGTTATTTAAACGCAGTCTCAATAAATTATGATTATGGAAAATCAACGTGATTTCAATGGTACAACAAACCCTCTTCTTACATGCATTCGTGAACACTGCTGTGATTAACACTTTGAAGACTGTCTTTGCAGTTTTTACAGTTACATATTTTCATTTTCTTTAACAAATACCGTAAAAACAAGTAATAATTAACTTTTTTCACTGACAAATCTGACCAAATAAAAATTCAATGGGATCTAAGTTAAAATATCTCGGCCTCATTACTTTTAAGCGTACTAATAAAATGTTTGGTAGTGGGCACAGATTTTTCGTTACCCATCGCTTCGACATATATAATTTAATGAAGATCTTCGACTGCCTTTTTTCCAAAATACTTGATGAGGTGATTGTTCATTAGCAGCTGTTTGCAGTGCTTCCTCCTTAATCTTTTTGTTGAACTTGGAAGCTCATTTCACGCTATCAAACAGCTGGTCGAAAAACAAACTTGTTTCAGCTGTGTTTTAGCTAGCATACTCACTGGCCTGCCATCTTGCCATCTGCATAGAGTGCTGCAATTTTAGCAGATTTTAATGAAACTTTACAAAAAAGGATATAATATCTTATACATAATAATAGCACTTTATACATTCATATATACATACATATCTTCACGGAAAGTCCCTTACGAGGTAGGCAGAGAGTATCGAGTGCCAAATCTCACGATCCTTGCAAACATGCCTGGCTTCTTCCAGATTCACTACCCTTTTCATACTCAGACGCTGGTTTCGGAGACTCCAGATACCAACCTCGGATAATGTTCGTGCGATCTTATAATAAAACAAGTGAATGTCGTAAACAGACTGTTTTTATTCAGAGAAAAAAGGGTATGAATAGACAATCATACCCTCAACGTTCAAGAGATAGCGTTACTAGTATCATAGTAGAAGAATACTTTTATTATTTTGATACATCATTTTTAACACCCCACTTATCAAAATAAACAAATAACATTATTTTCGCTCAGTTCGTAATTTACGCAGAAACTTATAATGTTTAATTGGACATAAGCCTTTGGTGAGTGGTCAGCTATGTCAGCTGTCATATCATCAGTACCTAGATATAACACACAGAACAATATTACTCACAGAGAAGAATTGTAACTACATATACAATAAAATAAATGCAACCATAGCCTTACGAGGTACGAGACAGTGGCGCTCCGTAGATATAGCAAACGAAAACTACCAAGAACGGGATTTTTTTAATATATAATATTTAATTACTTTTTAATTTCTTGATAAAAAACAAATTGCCACTAAAATTTAAAAAACACAATATCGTTTATTTAGCTTACAAAAAACACATATAAACGCGAAGGCTACAATAACATTACAATTAATAGAAATTTTAGGGGAAACTCAGTTTCTTATCAAATAAGGCAATGAATAATTATGCATAGAAAATAACAAGTAAAACAGAAATTGTTTTTTAACAATTTAATTCTTAATTTTTTTAACATTTCATCAATAGTTTTTTGTGTCTGATGCAAATGCAAGAAAACAGTGGAGCAGGCTAAGAAATCTGTTATAAATCACATGAATTCATGTCTTCATTTGGCATTTAAGTATGATCGTTTACGGACATTTTAAACAAAATTCACCGATTTCATCATTTTCTAAAAATCACTAGCAAGGTAACCTAAAATGTTTACTGGTGTAATTATAATACGCCGAACGTCCTTTTGCAAAAATATAAACACTTGAGACCAGTAAAAACACCGTAATCTTTAAATGGGAATGATGCGACGAAATCACAACTCAGAGCCAGTCCACACGGCGCGTTGCGTTACGTTGCGTCGTCGCAACGCAAATATTTTGACGCATAGCCGGCCACACGGGCGCTACGTCATCGCAGCGTTACTATGACGCAGTCTTAATGTTCCGTCGGCGCAGCGGCGACGCA
>NJDC01013016.1:0-10472 GCA_002245475.1 Calephelis virginiensis | reverse complement strand
CAAGATATCGATTTAACAAGGCTTCGCAGTATGGTTATGTCGTCGAAAGGTTTTTGAAGAAACAAAATTCGATGTTACGGTTTTCGCACTCAAGTAGGTAACCCATTCATTAGTAGGGATATTCTACAACACAACCTAGTGAAGACAATCAACTAATTTAATCTTAAGCCATTATTATCTAAATAGCAAAGCAGGTGTGAATGTTAGTATATATGTAAAACAAATACGTAAAATGTGAATTTGTCAGCGTAAAATATTAATTTGGTTTATTAACTTACTTTTACTATTAATAATTAATTTACTAAAAGCAATTTTAGTAATACATATTCCTGAACATTATTCTTCCTTTCACGATGCTACCAGATACTTTGTCCAACCATTTATATAACTTTTAAAAGCAGGTATAAAATACGTTATCACAGTATGAGTGATAGTAATAGTTTTAGTAGGAATATTATTTGTATTTGACAACTGTCAAAAAACTATTAATAAATAGACCGGGTATAGACATAAGTAACTATTTATATGGAACAGTGGGCAAAACTGAAAATATATTTAACTTAGTAGATTAAGAGTTTAAAATTATTTAATAGTTAATCATTAAAATTATAATTAAATCATACAAATTAAAATAACTTGTGACGTTTTTAACAAACTATTCTGATGTATTGAATGATTTTCCCCTGTTGCGTTAGTCTGGGCTCCTTTGCAAAATAGACCATTTAACTTCCCGCCATGCAACTGGTAAAAAGCGAGCACGGGCTTGCCATCACTAACACCATGACATCTAACTAGTTGGCAGAATTTTTTAGCGACTCACCCCGATCAGTACCACCACTTGACCTATTCCTGCCGCCATAACGTCAGTGCTGATAGCCGTTGATGTGTTCCAGTTCGGAGGGTAAGGTAACCGGTAATCTTGCTGTAGTTTGACGACTAATATTCCGGCCTCAGGTTGCCAACGGACAATTACCACATTTGGTGCGTAAGCGGCGTGAATTTCTTACCATCAGGAAATCTGTCTGCTTGTTTACCGTCAAATGTCACAAAAAAAAGCATTTATAGAAACAATGCGCACAAAATAATCGAACATCACTAAATGTGCTTTGTCTCTTTCTATTGCGTGCGTTAAAAAAAGGAGATAACTCAAAATTGGTTTAGAAGTGAGATGCAGAATAACCACCATTTTTTTGCTTTAACTTAAGATCCAAACAGACATAATCTTATCATTGCAAATTGCAATGATAGGTAGTCAATGCCATGTTTTAATTACTTTTTGCTTCCATAAAGTACCCATTCAATCTAATTGCTAACATTTTCATCATTCACTCTTGCATAATATTTTGAAATCTCAATCAATTCTTTGTCAAATGTAGACATATATCAGAAGGGTTACCTGATGGCAAGAAATGCATGTTGACTATAGGGACCAAAGGAGATAATGGTGAGTAACGTAAGGTTGGAATGGCTTCGGTTTTCTTTGGTCTGGTAAAAAATTACGAAATATTGACCTTTTCCCCAGTTTGACTTTTTTCCTAAGCCAGACATTAAATGTTACCTAAACATATGTATATATCTTATACAGATAAACTTACAATAATAATTAGGTACCTAAAAACCAATCCTACATATTTTGTATTGAATCTGTAATCATAACATTTACAACTACATTTAGGACGGAATAATTTATGGACCCACACATATAAAATTTGTTTTAAATAAATAAGGTATATAACCTCTAAGTCATTTTTAGTTCCCATAATGTTAGTATAAAGGAAAAATCAACCCACACCCATAAAATATGTAATACTAAGTAAAATAATCTACAATCTGTAATGTACTGCAAAAATTTTAAAATAAATTTTGCTTTTTTTTGGCTGATTGCTCCAATTTCAGGGCATTCATATTTATCATTTGAAAATCTTTATTGTTGATTCAAATAAATTAAGCATGCTTGAATAAATTTAATATGTGCATTCTTAAAAATATAATCACCCAACCAAAAGTAAAATAAAATTATAAAGCATTATAAAAAGGCAACCAATATCTTTAATAATAGATTGTTGCTAGTAATTTAGCAACAGGCTATTATTATACAGGGTGTGTTAAAATCAGTGCCACTCAATTCTCCAGCGTACCTGTTGCAACCTTTTGCAAAGCTTTTCAACCCAGTTATTAGGAACAGGGTCCTCAGGAATGAATACTTGATCTGCCTCGCTTGCCAGAGCGGCAACTAATGCCAGATAACTGCAACAAGCAGTGCCCGTGCATAATGAAACATGCAAATGTTAACCAATTTCATATTATGATTACAAAAAAATTTTTTTTTGATGTGAAATCAAAGGGATATTATGGGTACATCTCAAAAATAATGTTAACTAAAAATATAACCAATTCGTTTAGATGAAAGTGTAAATAAACCTGCCCCCCATCTATACATATTATGTCTAACAAATTCTTGCCTCGATAATTTTTTTGCAAAGTTTTGTTTCCCAATTGAGGGGCGCTGGTTCCTCGCAAATAAAACTATAGGTAGCATCCGTACAAAGTGCTGTGTAAACTGCAAGAAAACTAAAGAACACTAAAGTTAAGGGTGGAAATGATAAACTATCACATCTACAATATAGGAAGTTCACACAAGGAGATACAACAACTTAATAATAATATTGCTTGCCTGTTCTAACTTATGACAAAGCTTATCTGGCCAGTCTACTGTCGGTGGAGCCTCAGGCACAAAGACATAATCTGCTTCAGATGCCAAGGCTGTGACCAGAGCAAGATATCTACACCAACAAACTTTTACTTATCATTTAATTAGACAATATTTAACCTGTATACCTATGTAGAAAATTAAAATTTTATTTATTTTAATTTGTATTCATATAGTTTTGTAACAGAAAAACAAAGAGGAACATACACTTATTAAAAAACAAATTACAGCAGAAAAATCAGTTGTTTTGTTACATAAAGCAAAAACAAAGAGAAACATTCACATATTGAAAAACAAATTATAGTAGAAAAAAATCTGAAATAAATTTGCTGAAATATTTGGTGTTACCTCTTGGTAAAATGGTAAAATTTTATCTTAAAAAACTTTGATCATGACTATCTTTGAAAAAAAGCAAAAAATATATAAATCGTGAAATATTTCCAAATACCATTTCATAAACAAAACCAAATGTGTAGATCAAACATTCATACATAAATTCTAATGGGTTAAATTTTTTATTTATTTTCTTTTATTGCCATAGTCAATTTCTTTATGGAACTATAACAACAAAAAACTATTTGAAAAAAAAACATAAACAATTAAAGTTTACACATATTTTCACAGGTTAAAAAAAAAGAAAAAGTATCTTCACGCCCATATCCCCGAAGAGGTAGGCAGAGGTACAACCAGGGCACCCACGACTAGCCAAAGATATTAAGTCCCACAATGTGATAGGTGGCAAGCCTATCGCCAACCGGGCACATATCCTATCCCGAGCAACATTTTTTTTTATTAGAAAATTTGGAAAAACCCTATTTTCTTTTTGTTGCCCAACCCGGGATTCGAACCCGGGACCTCATGCAGTCAAATCCAACAACTGAACCGCTAGACCATTGAGGCGATATCATAATATATGTCAAATGATATATAGTTTAAGTAATTTGCGATTGTATGTGTGTAGCATTGTAAATTTTAAACACATGGACTGTTTTGACTGACTGGACTGGTTGATGCAACTTTTTTGGTTTGAAAGCTGAGGAAATCGAAATAGCTCTTAGCTACATTGCACGTAGCTATCATCTATCACACAGGTTAGATCATGTAATTTTGATATAGTACAATATTTTAACCTTACCCACAGTGTCGTCCCATTACTTCCATAATAAAAGTTCTCTGATGGGAATAAGCAGTACTGACAATAGCATCTATAGCCTCAATAATACGGTGAAGCGCGGAGTCTGTTCCTATTGTCATATCAGTACCACAGAAATCATTGTCTATTGAACCAACCTGTAATTAAACAATTAATCATGTAGGCACAGTATAATCATTTAGATAATCACAATTTTCTAGTTTTTTTGATGTGCAGTCTCTTAAATTGCTAAAGGTAACTAAGGAAAACCGAGTTCTCACACACAGAAATTGTGGGAGTAAAAAAAGGCAATAAATAAATAATAAGCATCCCTGTATTCATTACACGAATTGAATCAACCGCCAAAGTCAACAAATTATATGGGTGTTGGTCAACTACACTTGCATATAAATGCTATAATGCCAATAAATACTAATATTTGAATAGATACCAGAATAAATTCAATAAACATAAAGAAAGAAATACAATACAAAATACATACAAACATCTATGCTTTAGCTATGAAGCACTAAACAAAGAAGTGAAATCTCATGTAATATTGTAAAAATGTATTAAAACTACTGTGTTTACGTATTACTGCATTGTCTTTGTATGCTCACCATTCCAGCAATATGTAAGTATTTATATTTTTCTCTCTGATCCTTAGTGATTTTATTATTTTCCAGTAACTCATCCAGCAAATTTGACCACTCTTGGCGAAAGAGATTAGCTCCAGTAAGAGAACCATCACCTCCTATCACTACTAAGTTAGTAATACCCCTGGTTACTAGATTATAAGCAGCCTTTAGACGACCTTCCTTTTTCCTTAAAAATTACATTTTTTGCATAAACAACAAAGTGAATTTTAAAATTATATAAAATTACTAAAATTTGATTTATTTATTCTGTAACTACATTTTTTGAAACATTCAAAGTTTGTCAGCTTTGTTAAATATGTATACTTTTTATGTTATAAAGTAAAAATCTTATGAATACAATATCATTATAAAATAAATTAAAAAGTCTTAGTTATGGTAAAGGTATTTAAATTTTAAAACAACAAAACAGTTACTGAAGTTTATTTATGATTGTTATATTTAGGAAACTTGGAGCTCAAATCTAATGCATGTAATTGCTGTCCCTTTTATGTTTCTCTTAAAACTAAATGATTAAGTTTTTAACCACTGGACAACTCTCAACAGTTACTTATTAGAAAAAATATTTTACAATCATATACAAATATTAATTACTAGCTGTTACCTGCGGCTTCGCCCGCGATAAATTGGGATGTAAGCTATCCTATCTCTCAAGTTGGATCGAACACATGGTGTGCGAATTTTATTATAATCGGTTAAGTGGTTTAGGAGTCCATTGAGGACAAACATTGTGACACGAGATTTATATATATTAGATTTGTTTGAATTTGCCGGTATTTTTAAGAAGAGTTGAATGGAATGTGTTATTTACTCTTATTAATAGATAAACAAACATAAGTCTAGTACTATTGCAATATATTACAAATACATACCTACATACATATCTTTACGCCAAGTCCCTTATGAGATAGGCAGAAAGTAGGTATCGAGTGCCAGATAAATAATAATAATAAACAAATAACTTACATAAAATCCATACATCTGGCAGAGCCAATAATAGTACCGCCTTTGTGGATAATGGAGCTGACTGAGGACCAATTAGCTTCTTCAATATGGTCTCCACCATCAACCATTCCTTGATATCCTTCTCTGATAAAATAAACTTTGCATCCTAAATAAATACCCATACGCACTACTGAACGTACAGCAGCATTCATACCCTGAGAGTCTCCACCGCTTGTAAAGACAGCAAGTCCCTTTCCTTTATGACAACCCCTTTCAATAAACTTTTGTGATGATATTCCATCCATTTTAATGTTTTTGTAAATACCTTAAACAAGTTTTAATTTAATAATTGATGTGAATGTTTGCATAGCCCATCTAATAATTATCTCAAGACAGTCATTTTTGTGTAACGTTTTTGTTATATTCACCTCAATTGTTTATTTTTTCAATTTTCAGTAAACTGAAATTTGAATAAGTACCGGAGAAGGTGAACTTTCCAAGGTGACCTCTGATTGACAATGACTTATGACAATTGACGTTAACATTTGACAATTGACAGGAACCACCATTGACCTCTATGTATGGGTAGTATTACATTATAATATCACGATAACATGATAATTTTGATTATGTAATATCCTGTATCGCGGTATCATGATAATATCACAAGATTTCTGGAAATCTTGAAATCCACGATATTCAGGGGGCGTGGCTTCAATAATATTGAAATGTAAGCGCATCGAGATATTTTATGTCAGTATTCGATTGCAGTCATGACAGAACAACGTGTGAGTAGCATAAGTGAGTCCCTTTATGGACAGTTACTTTACTCTTTGTAAGTGAGTAGTGACGATGTGTGACAAAATACGCATACACTGTGTCGTTGACAGTAATGTTAACGAAGGAAATAATGACTTAAAGGAATTTATTGTCTTATATGAAAAGTGTCCAGCTCTGTAGAACCCTAAACATAAATATTTTAAAATAATTACCGAAATCATCCACATCACCACCCACTATCATTTCTTATGTGATATTTAGTTGTGTTTTTTTTTATATTTTAATGGAAGGCAAACTAGCAGACACATTTCCTGATGGTAAGAAATTCATGCCGTCTAGAAACACCAAAGTCCGTAGTGGTATGTTGCCAACCTGAGGCCGGGATGTTAAGCCTCGACCCAAAGTAAGTTTACCATTTACCTTACCCTCTGAACCGGAACACGTCAACGGCAAGCATTGACCTTATGGTGACAGAAATAGGTAAGGCGGTGGTACCAATCCGGACGAGTTGCTGCGAAACTTTATCACCTAGTACGATGTCACGGTGTTAGTGACGGTAATCCTATGCTCGCCTTTTACGGGCTGACTGGCCGAAAGGCAGGTGGTCTATTCTGCAAAGGAGTCCAGCACTTTCTCTTCTCTTTAGATTTCAACGTTAATACGAGTTTCATTACTATAACTGCATTTCTACTGTTATACATGTAGAATTCGGATTAGCTTAATTTTTATCGAATGTGAAACGCAACTTCACTCTAGTACATTCAACTGTATCCTGATGATGATATTATTGACAAATGTAATAGCCCATTTCAATACTTGCGATATCGCGATACTAAGATCATAATAATATTGACAATGTAATACGCCCCTATAAGTACTGCTCATCGACTTCAACTCCAAGTTCATGGACATGAAATACCTACGATAAAAGCCTATAGTTTTGGCGCCATCGAGAGAAAAGATGGTCGAAGTTTTTTCATAATTATTGAAATTCGTATTAATATAAGTGAAATTAGTCAATTTTGATGGCATTTTGTACAATTTTGTTCAGTGAAAGTGCACTAATGAAAGAATCATGAAGAAATTAGCGCATCGTATATTTTCTCGTTGCTGTCAAATCTCATTACATGAGCTTGTGTAAAATGGCCACTGTTTTACCGAAGAGCCTGACATGACTTACTGACGACTAATGACAGATGACTAATTATAATTGATATAAAACAAATATATTAAAATTTGATGCAAATTTCTACTTGACTAATGGCAAAATACTAACGAGATTGCCAAAACCTAAAGAAAGAAAAAAAAGAAAAAAGCCTGCCATTGGCTACTAAATATAGCTGCCATTTTGACACTATAAGGCTGTTTATAAACTTAAATCGTCGCGAATTAATAACATTTTTTTTTTATAAAATAAAATAAAAAGAGATCGTGAGTATCCCGTATACATAATTAAAAATGTTGCTATAAGGCTGACCAGAAAAAGTAGAGTATCGATATCGATACATGATTTATTAGTAACGATTGATTGTTAAGTTTAGTTTAGATAAGAATTATTATTTAGCTACCGAATGAAATAGCAACTATCAACTTACTTACTTACCTTATATTACTTAATTGGCTTATACGTAAATATCATCATACTAATAAACAATAGAGTAGCTACGTAATTACCCACTACACTATTTACAAACATAACCACAATCGCGCACAAGCAACTATAGCATCGTCAGCATTGGAGTAAGCCTGCTACTATGACAACACTACGTAAACATGACACGGTATCCGTGTTTACACAAACGACAAACCCCCTAAGGGGAAAGGGGGCTCCACCCCGCCCCTCTTACGTGAGTACGAACCGAATAATATACCCCCCCGGACGACCACATCCTGGGCCACAGATCCCAATTGAATTAACAATTGCGACCTAGAAGTGTCTCCTTGTCAACCTTTGAAAGGGAGATACTATTATCAGTGGCGACCTCCGTACTAGACAGTAGTCCAAACACTGAGACATGCCCAAAGCATGTCTACCGAAATATGGCGACACTAGGGTTTATATACACGTGTCAGCTATGAACGGGCCAATAAGAAACGAGTTACTTGCCGTCCCAGCTTCACACGTGTGGGCAAACTTCTATTTCAATTTACATATAAACCTTCCTCTGGAATCCTTCTATCTATGATGCGCCACCTGTTGTGCTAACGAAAGAACTTTATTCATGACTTCCCGCTAAGCCGACCAATAAGAAACAAGCTATGAGAATTCCGGTGCTACAGTGGCGCCAAACGTACTAATGACCACAATACCATAACTATACTTTGTTCATGACTTTCCGACGTTACACGTGGGTCCGTCAATCGTTGTACCAACAATACTCATGACCACAGATATTAGATAATAGGTATACTAGCACATGATCTTCCGACACACACATACATATATTATTTCACTTGTACTTTCCACAACACACATAATATATTGGCTAACACAACTGTTTCTATTGAGCAGTCAAGTAATACTTTTAATTTAAACATAACCAAAGTAATTTAAATTACTTGGTGAGACAATAGAGATAACCTCTAGCAATATTTCACAAATAAATAGTAATGTTCAATTTAATTTTAGTGAAATTGTTACAACGGACATCCCATATGTAAACTCAAGCATCAGCATACAATAAAATGATTAGAAATTATAATTTGAGCCTGATACATACATCAAAACATTCAAGGTCTGATGGGCAAAGATTTAGAATTGGAGTTGTTTATGAGCTGTAACAATACTGATATATTATGTAATACCGAACATTGGCTCAAAAGCAATCAGCTCATGTTCAACTTTAATCAGCACCAGGTTGCCACCTCATTCAGCAGAACAACAATGATACCATGTATCCCCTAATAATTGTCAGTAAAAATATTAAATCAAGAGAACGTAGAGATATAGTGAGCCTTTCTGTTGAACGAGTTATCGAGATTGCTTGTAATGAGTTTGAGCAATTTATAGTTAAAAGCGTAATCTATTGTAACTTAAAATTTTGTGAAATATTGTTACAAATTAAAAATTAGAATATCACGTTGTAATTGCTACTTATTTTCAAGATGAATCATCTATCAATGTCTAATGCAGGCTGCCTGTCTAACGTTCTAACGCTGATTGCAATGCTAAAGATGGAATGGTAAATTCAGACTATAACTGCCTTATTCATAAAAAGTAGTTAAATAACCTCCTAAACATTGCTTAACTAATCTCTTGATTAAGCCTTAAACATTGTTTAAAAATTTGTTATTCATAAAGTAAATTTTGACAATGCTTAGTTAAATGCTGTTTAACTTGGTAGGTTTTGGTAGAAATGTGGCTGTACGCGCATTTCTTTTGCTAAAAGTGAATTAAACAATTGTCATCCGTAGTCAACATCGTTGTTTCCATAGTGATTATATTATCTTTGGTTTCCATGTTGTTTCTGAATACAGCGTCGGACGTCTATGACCTCTTGCTAAAGAGTATTTATATTCCTTGTCTATAACTATCTACCTCAGTCTTTCCCATAGTGGGCGATAACGCCCCCTTGTTGGCGCTGCAGGTCTCAAGGGGGGCGGTAAGAGACCCAGAAAGAAAATGGGGGCGTTGTGTAGAGGCGGGGGGGAGTGATTTGTTATTTTATTTAGCTAGGAGGCCTCTTAAACAACGACTGCAAGAGCTCTCGACTCACAACAACAACTTGTGAACATCAACTAATATGAATTAAAAGATTGCTTAAACTCGGTTCTATATTTCTCTCCGCGTAGTATATGAACTACGCCGTAGGACGTAGGTAGTTCATATATCTGTGCTATTTTATTGAATGTAGAAAAAATGAAAATCATGTCAATCGGTCGCTCCGTTTCGTAATGAAAGTAGACACAAACAAACAAATGAAAAGGCAACAGACACACTTTCGCATTTTTAACAAGTTTTTGTTAAATAACCCGAATTGTGCGTTCCTGTATCAGTCGGCTGTTTCATTGAATACTTGTTTGGACTTGTTGAGTACCATTGAGCGTCGAATGAGATAAACGAGTTTATGCATGTTTGTTTTATTCCTGTCTGTGCGAGCTGCTTAAGCATTCCTATATAAACAATGTAATATTTATTTTATTTTCATTTGTGGTTTCGCGCGCAATAGATGAGTAGTACTTACGCCTCCTCTGCACTACTCGCGAAGTTAACGTATTTCTCAAAGCAAAACAATGTCGGAAGTAAAAA